>CAJNOJ010000248.1:0-10123 GCA_905250025.1 Adineta ricciae
TCAAAAGCTCTTTTCGCCATAGATCTCGTTGTTTTTTTAATTATATCGATGTCTTGTTGAGAAATTGACTGCTGAAGGTCTTCCTCTTTTTTTCGTCGAGTATCGGTGTGTTGATTTGATGAGAATGAACCCCTAGACAAGCTCACATACTCCTCTTCCATCATAAACGCGATATACTGCTTAACATCTTCCTTCACTGATCTTTTCCCTCGAGCTTGTATACAACGGATTTGATCATGTTGAAGAACTAAATCGACCACAAATTTTGGTTCTTTCAATTTTTTCATATAATATTGACTCATAACTTTCTGTTGAAGAACAAACAGTTCAAACATGGTCTGACTACAACGATAAACAGGTTGAACTACACGAAACCATCGAAGAATATCTTCAGGAAGATTTGTTAATGAAATCAATGAGCTTTTGAGACATTTAATGATATTTTCAACTGTGTCTCTTTGGTTCTGAACGAAGTTGATATCCACATTCATATCGCGGCAGTCAATCACGCTCATATCTTCAGGCGAAGCACAATGACGAAAGTGAGCATTGTGGCTTTGATCAGTTTGAGAGGTACACCGTTTGCCATGTTTGCACAGAGGTCGTATATCAGGAACGTTTGTATGTGAGTATGTGTTTAAATGATCCTCTTGTTTCATTCTTTCACATTTATCACCGAACGAACAACTTTTTCGATCTATGTGAATGAAGTTTTTTATATGTCTCCCAGTTTGGTCTGTGCAGTTACTTCCATACCAACACACATGTGAAAATCGACTGAAATGCTGGTCGTCGTCGTTCTTTTTGTTTTCTTGAAAGCAATCGTTGTAGAATCGACAGTGAAATGGAGTGAATGGACATGGTGGAAGAAATGGATGGTAACATTCGTCAACATGTTGTTTGTCGTGAAACTTGTTGCATCTATTTCCCTGTGGACATCCCGGTTTACAATGACGATATTGATCACAATGAGTTCTGATGCTCTTTAGAAAATCTTTACATTTGTGTGCTTCTGGACAAAGTGGTAAATGACGATATGCTCGTAGATGAACTGCCTCCATATTGGTACAGTAACCTTCTTTCGAACAAAATGGTGGATGTTCGAATTCTTGGCAGTGCTTTTTGTTATCAATCAGAGTACATTCACCTCCATCTAGACATTTTCTAGGATGAATAAATGAGTACATATGAACTCTATCAGATGATTTTTCGCATCGATCTTTGCCAAATGCCATGGCACATAATGGTGGGTGAGAAAAACTACGTAAATGATCTGGATTACGATCATTACACATAGCTGCGAATTTACATGGTGTTGAATCAAATATACAAACATCACTCACAGTCGATCCATCCGAGAGGAGTCGATATGGGCCGATAATTGTATTTGGAACACCTGCTAGTTTGGTACGCTTAACTGATTTGCCATCCAACTTTTCAAATGGCTTAAAGTTGCCTTCTCGGTTTAATTGGCCACCCGTATTGTGATCGTCGATGATCGCGAACACAACTTCTTTGAAGAAGCCTGCATACTGTTCAATAACTGATAGGAACAGTTGTGCCACATGTTCAGGTGGATTTTTGAATGCACCACAACCAAAAGCAGACAGGACAAGTGAATCATGGCCTTGACGATGGGCGATCGAAAAAATAGTTTCAATCTTTTTTCGCATGCCCACAGCTGCTTCTGGTGCTAATCGATTGTCATCTAGTTCAGGAACTCGATAAGCAGCGATGGCAATGGCACAAACATCTGTCAATGGTTTCTTCATGTAAGCATAACCTCGGTCTTCTGAATGACGAAACACGGTGAGACCTGAAGTATAAATTGCACCGAATTCATCCATTGGATAGATGCGCTTTTCATCACCCACAGGCTCTTTTTCACAGTCAGATGTGCAGATAAAGCGTTCAGCTCGTTGATCATGATATGAGTCTAATTCGAGATCTAGGCTGCGAAAGTAATCGGATCGACGGAAGATGTTCTCTTCTTGTGCGCCATCACCTTTTTTATATCCACCTCCTGGAGTTGTTTGATTAGCCATGTTTAACAGTACGGGACGGTAACCATCTTGAACTAGCTGTTCATATACTACAAGACAGTCTTCTTCCTGTACCCGAATGTTTGTTTCTTTGTATTTAATCTTTTCGTATGGTATTTTTGAGCATTGTTCGAGTTTGGATTGATGATTGTAAATAATGGTGGTTAATTTATCATCCAGATTTAACTTCACTTTTCGATCACTGACTAGATAATGTTTCTTCTTCACGGCAGCAAAAGTATCGAGCATGACAGTCATTCGAAGTAGATGACGTGTTTGATCGGGTTTCGCAGACTTTTCGGAGCGTGAAGCACCGCGATCGCGGTCACCATGATACAGTGTAGATGCTGAATTTTGAAACTCTTCGAGCCATGCTTTTTCATTCCATCGGCACTTAAAAATGAAATGATCAGGATCGTCTAGGAATTGCATGATGTCCGGTTTGACTTCGGCCATTTTGGTTTTGTACCATGTTTGAGCATTGATTTCGCAATCATCCATTTCTTGCGATGCAACATTCTCGCTAATACGAAAATGTTGGCCATCAATCTCTAGTTTCTTTAATCGTAAGCATCTGTCAAATATATATTTATCTTCCACAGTTATAAGAAGTTTCTTGTCAGCATACTTATGATGTATCACTTTTCCATTAAACACTTGATGATTGATAATGCGATCAACGGCACTTTTCGAAACCGGTTCAATAAGTAAGCGATAGTTAAAACTCCTCCTCAATATTTTTCTACCATCAATATCAATACACGATTGTGTTATCCATTTACGAGCTTCGCCAGTAACAATAACACATGCCCTGGATGTGTGCTGATCTATTTGCGCGTAAATATTTGATGATGATATGCTTTTCTGTTGAATAGACTTTTTGATTGCTGACACTAGGCTTATTTCAGTGGTTGATATTGAAAGATCTTCCAAGAAACTACAATCGGCGAAAAGATATATTTGTGCTGATATATCATCGATAAAAGTTTTTTGTTGAGTATCACTTTTGGAGAGTTGATCTGAAAATTCATAAATAAGACGATAAATATTGGGAAATTGTGCATCTAGCACAGCACACGATAGTGGTTCCTCTACATTGAGATAAATGGCGCATTTTCGACTTATGTCTTCTGGTGTTGGCAATCGACTACTTGTACGTTGATTGCTCTTGTCCAACACAACGAACGAAACAACTTCTAGAGTATCGCTGAATGGAATCGTTATTTCATTATCTTCTATCGTTAATTTGATTTGTTGAACATGTTCAACAAGTTGCTGTTTTATCTCATTGCCTACGACATGAATTATACCAAAACCAAACTCGGGAAAACTTTGAACATCATGAGCGCCTTGAGAACTTGTATTCTTTGCGATGAGTTGACAAACAGTTTTCTCGAATTTCTTTCGGTCTCTGATGTTAAATGGTATATCTGGAATATACACTATGCACTCGTTTTCATCGTCTAAAGAAATATTTCTTTTAACTTCGTTTTCAAGAATTCAGATACAAGATTGTCATGTACATTCTTTTATAAATTACTCAATATACGATTAGTGATTACCTTGCAACTTTTTTTTCGAAGATTCTGCACCTTGATAATCGCCATCTGCGGCAGATGTAGTTCGTGATGTTGATGATGAATCCGAACCATTTTTGTTAGCACTTTGGCCAGCTTTCTTCTATAAGGAAAAGGCTTGTATCCTTTTTAATCAGCTACATAGTCATTAATAATTGATGGTGTCGAAGAATGAGATCCAGAGTTTTTCTTTCAAATCTCTAACTTCAACTTATCGGTTTCTCGACATGAAATCTCTCAGAAGAATTTATACGAAGTCACTATTTCGGACAATAACAACAGCTCTAGTCTTAAATCTTGATGACTCATTTGGAATATATAGATTTCTGTTTTATTCATACAATCTAAGTGGTACTCGATGCATGTTGACGAATTGGAAAGTTATTCAGCGTCATCTTCTGTGTAACTAGATCGAGTCTTTTCAAACGAATAATTCTCAATACTTCGGATCGGTGATGTAGATACCGGTCGTGTAGCATCTGTGTTGGCAGAAATCGTGCAGTATTAAAAACATGTCATTCATCGTCTCTCAGCTTCTCATAAAACTTCTGTTTACTATCCGTGCAAAATTTGGAAACTGGTAATAGTACTGAAATACTCGGATAAGGGCATGTCTGCCCAGAAGAAAATTCTTTGATAAAGATTTCACTGCAAAGAAGAAACAAAAGATATCTTAGTAACCACAATAAGTGTTTCTCTTTCTGTTCCGAAAAAGTTCATAATTGCTTTGGATCAAGTTACTTACGTCGTTATTTCTTTGCTTTTCATCATCGGGTCGAGTTCTACTTGCACTTGAATTTTTTGGGACCTCTGATACAGACGCGCCGACCGCATCCGATTTTCCTCCACCAGTTTTGCGACTACTTTCTTCTTTTTCCTTTGATTTCTGTCGAGAACATTGAGGTGTGTTATCAGGCAAATCATCTGCATATGATGAATCCGAGCATTTTGAGCGTTCATTCATCTTACTCACTAAACAATAAAGAATATTTATTGTAAGTTATTCCATAAACCGTTCCCAACTACAATATTGACACAGAGGAGAAGTATAACGCATTTAAAGTGAAACCATGTCTTGAATAGTAGAAAATGTGATGTGGGTGAGGATGAGGGTGTGAGTGTGATTCCGTTACGGAATTCAGTTCCAAGGTATATGATACTGTGGACAGAGACGATGATGGGATCGAACGAATTGATTTCACTATGGGCAGCATTAGGGAGTAGGATGTAATCTCTATTTTTCAAATACAAAAACGTCTACTATATGATAAAGACGATGATGTTTCAAATAATGCTCAGTTGAGTCTAAAACTTCACATAATATCTGGCTAATACATTCACTCCCTAGAGGAAGAGAACGATAATCGCAATTGTTCTTTTTAAAATGCTCTTGTGAGCCAGGTTAGTTTCAAACGATAAGAGATGATGGCATAAAATTGAATCAATCTGAGTGCGATACTGTATCTTACAATTTGCCCTCGATCGTACACTCCACTTACTGCAACAAAACTATATTTCGATCATTATTTTATTGAGTATCGTAAGCAAAACTAACTGAGAACATGTAACGACTTCGTTGTTTCACTGATAACTGAAGTCTATAAAACAGTAGTAATCTGAATCTTAAAGCATTTTTATCAACTCAAGAAACTCTCTTAATGGTCTTAACATAGATGCTGATTTACGAGGAAATACATAGAGAAAGCTTCGCAAAGAAAAATCCGATGCAGTATGATCTTGTCATTTAAAAACTTACTTTTGTTCGGTGAATTTGAAGAATAATATGTGGGTTACGAAGGGACGAGTAGTGGCTGCTCTGTTAAGTAGGAAGAATAGAAAAGAAATTTTTTCTGTTATTTTTTTCTCTCCCTCAAAACGTAAAATGTACTGTTTCAAGCGAGCAAATATCGGAGAAAGACTGAAAAATTTTCTTCCTACCCACAACATCCATCGTATCGTCATGCGTTCTTTTTCTCTCAAAATAAAATGAAGAACAATCTCTAGAGATCAAGTCGGAAGTTTTCTTTGTATAAAATACGCAAACTAGATTAATACAAGTAAAAATTCAGTCTATTTTGCACTTGAAAAAAAGAGTGTTGGTAGAGTTCGTTAACTTGGGTAAGATATTACGAATTCAAGTAGTCATTTCCTATCCATATAGTTTCCATTGATATTGTCTATGTAACGGTGCCCATACATTCCGTTTGTAGACAGTATGTCCTGCCTCCTTTTCATTTCGTCTTCCCACAGTTTCTTCCTATTCAGTTTTGTTCTTTTTCATTACAATATGAACAGATTTTAACATAGCAAAGTCGGAATGAAAATCTCAGCTTAATTACCATTCAGCTTGAGCTGACTGTGCGAGCAGACGTATGAATATATATTCGTCGAGTATACATACCTTCACCCCCACCCCCACCCACGACTACCCTCATGATGAAGTTTTGACCTGATCATTTCGTTTCAGATATAACTATGTCTTCATGTGCACCGAAACAATGTTCAATATGTAGAAGTCCATTAAACACTGGAGAACTCGATGAAATCACAACTTCATGTGGACATACATTTCATCGTAAATGTGCACAAAAGCGTTTAGATCGATATAATAAAACCGATTGTCAAGTCTGTCGTCGAGAACGTGCTCTTGGCGATGCTTTATCCAAGCAGAAAACCATGCCACCCAAACCTGTAAGTTCTTCACCTGCAATCGAGTACTTTCGTTTCGGTAGTGTCTCTATCTGAATATAGCATTATTATTGAGCTCAGCTCCAGAAAGATAAATTAAACTGCTACTATGCAAAATCGAAATCTTGCTGCCCAAGATCGACAGTCTCATTCCCCAGGCAGCATTTTTACTTGAAATCATACGGCGTTTTGCTCTGCACGTTCATTCATTCATTGATTTATATTTTCAGGGCCGAGGAAGGAAAAGCCCTGTTTCTTCCGCTCATGCTCATTCGCATCATGCAGATGATCGCGAGTCTTCTCATTCACCCACCACAAGTGGCAAAAACAGTAAGTTTCTCTCATCCTTTCCAATTATCTTTGTTATTCCATGGTCATATCTCAGAGGAGCATGATGAACCAACAGAGGATAATCATGATCGTCGATCGCACTCTCCTCCAAGGATACAAGGCAATGAAACCGTTTATGTTGTTAATTTACCACCGGACATCAAAGATGATTTCGATCTGACCAATGCAGTTCGGGCTCGTGTGGAGAATAGTCTTCAAATTTCGATCCGTGACATCAAATGTTATTGGAAACTCGGTGTTGGCGTTATTCGAGTTGCTGATAGACAAACAAAGAATCGTCTTGTTCAATCGATTCAAGAAATAACATTGAATGTGGCAGGAAAATCAAATACGATTGAATTTGTTGATACATTAGAATTGACTTCATTTGTTGTATTGGAAATGAACAAAGATTTGTCATATCCAAGTACAAAAGAGATTAATGTTCGTTGGAAAGATCTCTATGGAGGAGAAAGACCTCGATCATGTGAACAATTTGATCGTTATTTTCCAAATATTTATCGTTTAGTAACAACATCACTGGATGAAATACTACAAATCATGCATAATTCAGATTTCTCTGTGAAAAAACAAAATGGTCGAGTTTATTTCTGTGCTAATTGTAGTTTTCTTACAGATTTACCTACATCAACATTTGAAGATGAAATTCGGTCAAGTATTTGCACAGCTATTGAACAAAAGCACATTTCACGTTCATCACTCTACGTTCAATTGAACAAACGAGATGATATTGCTTGTATCATTGTGTCAGATATGGCACGNCAAAATGTCATAAAATCATCAGTATTGCATCCAATGTAAAATGTTTTCGAACCAGCTGCATATGCACCTTTGCTTACGCGTGTTTCATGTTCAGATGGAGAACCACTGTTATTGACGATGTGCCGCTCTATCTTGGAAATAAGATAAGATTGATGATATAAATTTGTACGAAGCTACAGGTGACCAAGCAAAATAGTTTCATTGTCTACTCTTCAGAGATGAAAGCTTTGTCATGGACTTCTCAGTTGTGATAGGCAACTATGAAACTCGAACAGATTCTTTCTTTTCAGATTGAAATATGTCTTCGTATGCACCAGATCAATGTTCAATATGTAGAACTTCATTAAATTCGAAAGAATTCGATGAAATAACAACTTCATGTGGACATACATTTCATCGTGAATGTGCACAAAAACGTTTAGAGCGATATAACAAAACAGATTGTCAAGTTTGTCGTCGAGAACGTGCTCTTGGAGATGCTTTATCCAGGCAAAAAATCACACCACCGGAAACTGTAAGTTACTCGCATCTCGTTGAGGGTGCGGTTGTTTTTCTAGACAAAATGTTTGTCGCACATCATTTCTACTTTAATTCATTCGTTTCCTTCACCCAAATGTGCATTTTAACATACTTTTAGAGGAGAAGAGAACAAAGTCCTGTTCCCTCCGCTCGCTCGGATGACCGTGACAACGACAACTGGTCCTGTAGAAAATGTCACAAGTTCAACGAGATCTCCTCAAAACGCTGTTATTCATGTGGTACGTATAAAGGTGATCGCGAGTCTTCTCATTCGCAGTCTACAGGTAGAAAAAACGGTAAGTTTCTTTCGAGGCGACGAGCTTCTTTTTTATTCCAGAATTATGTTTTAGAGGATCATAACAACCTGACAAGGGACAATCGTGATTTTCGTACATGTCTTCGGCCATCCTCCCCCCCAAGAACACAAAGCAAAGAAATTGTTTATGTTGTTAATTTACCATCAGACATCAAAGATGATTTCGATTTAACCAATTTGGTCCGAACTCGCATGGAAAATAGTCTCCAAATTCCTATTCGTGATATTAAATGTTATTGTAAACTTGGTATAGGTACTATTCAAGTGGCTGATAGACAAACAAAGAATCGTCTTGTCCAATCGATTCAAGAAATAACATTGAATGTGGGAGGAAAATCAAATACGATTAAATTTGTTGATACATTAGAATTGACTTCATTTGTTGTACTGGAAATGAATAAAGATTTGTCATATCCAAGTACAAAAGAGATTAATGTTCGTTGGAAGGATCTCTATGGAGGAGAAAGACCTCGGTCATGTGAACAATTTGATCGTTATTTTCCAAATATTTATCGTTTAGTAACAACATCACTGGATGAAATATTACAAATTATGCATAATTCAGATTTCTCTGTGAAAAAACAAAATGGTCGAGTTTATTTCTGTGCTAATTGTAGTTTTCTTACAGATTTACCTACATCAACATTTGAAGATGAAATTCGGTCAAGTATTTGTACAGCTATTGAACAAAAGCACATTTCACGTTCATCACTCTACGTTCAATTGAACAAACGAGATGATATTGCTTGTATCATTGTGTCAGATATGGCACGACGATGGATAACACATAGTTCTGTTTATATTGATGGTAAAAAGATATCGAAGAGAAACAATCTTACAGAAGATTTACACAAGTCATCTGATAAACATAGTAAAAAAGTGGATAATAATGAATTCGATGCGAGACGTTGGTATGAAAAAGAAATGAGTCGTTACAAACCAGATGTGAAACAATTTCTCTCTGATCTTCGTCATCCGATCTTTCATCATAAATGGGATCCATATCTATGGTTAGAAGAATTTCAACGTGTGAAATCTCACAATGATAAAGATGAACGTACTCGTCAATTATTACGTATGACAGTGATGTTGGATACAATTGGTACTCTTTGTCGAAGGAATTATGTGATACATAATCACGAAGTAATGTTGAAAAGAGATGATGAAATGAAATCGATCATTTATGATCATCAATCGAAATTGAGTTTCGGAGGAAAGATTCCAATAATCGATACAAAATATAAATCAACAGTTGTTGAAGTAGTGAAAAGTGATGGTGTTGAAGTATATGAACGATTAGTTAAAAGTGGTCGACATCCATTACTTTTACAAATGACACATTGGAAACATCCAGGTAGTGAATATGAAAGAAATGATGGTCGAGAAGAAGAAAATCTTTTTCGACAATCTGATTATTTCTTCATTCTCAATGATGATCTCGATCATCAACAATCCCATCGAATAACTCGTTATCAATGTTCATCAAAATGTGAACTTGAAAAACTGTCGGACAAAGATGAAATTCGACGAATTAGTGATTTTGGTGCGATTTACACATCAGGTGTGAATATATTTCGTCGTGGAGAAGAAACTGGTTATGCATATTTGGAGAAACCTCTGGAAAATGTTTGTGTATTGACAATGATTGGATATGAAAATCCATCATTGGAAAAGAAAATGTTATCACCCAAATATGCAATAGCAACACGAAAGAAAATGGAAAATCTCTTTTCTCTTGCTTATCATCATAAACACGATTCAATTGTTTTATCAACATTTGCTTGTGAAGTCAATAATAATCCTGTTGATCATATTGTTCAACTCTTTAGTTCAGTCATTGAACAATATGCTGGTTTCTTCAAATCAAT
>CAJNOJ010000248.1:10150-152265 GCA_905250025.1 Adineta ricciae
AATCATGATGTTAGCTCATAATATAGGGACATCAGCGAAAGAGAACGAAAGAGAGAAGAATCGAGAAAAAGTGACCTTCGTGGGACTCGAACCCACACCTTCTGCTATCCGGGCAGATGTCCTAATCCAGTTAGACTAGAAGGACCATCTTAATCTCTAGTCTAGCGTTGTGTGATTCATCACAAACGCTAACAGTTGATATGATCTTGATATAAGAAGTTGATTTTTTGATAGAATCCAGTGATAGTTGTGATAACGAAAATCCAATTCCTTGCAGATGGGGCACAAAGTGTCGAGATATTGGAGACGAACGACATTGTTCAAAATATTCTCATCCTGCTGTACATAAACATGCTGATCACCAAATTCCTTGCAAGTGGGGCAGTAACTGTCGAGACATGAACGATGTACAACATTGTAATAAATACTCCCATCCTGATCCAGCGTCATCCGACGAAGATAGTGTAGCATCAATGACTGACACTGATTGAAAAAGACTTGATTTATATGATTATTTTTTTCAGAAGCTTGATTCTAATGATCCTGATGATTTTTATTTTGATAATTATTTATTACGAAGTATGAAAGAATAAAATTGATTATCGACATGTGTTTGGCATCGGAAAGACATGATTATACTGATGAGAATCGTTAGTTGATACATCACACCCTCCTGACCTAGTTAAATTTTTGCCCAAATAAACGACTACGTCAAAAGCAATTGATCACTACGCTGGGATCTTTTGTACACATGCTGAATGGAATGTGTCTGTCGGCGATGGTATGCCGATTTGAAAACACAGAAAAGATGAAGTGTTAATGCTTTGATCGATGATGATCGAAAATAGTCGGATATGGCCGTTGCGCTCCTCCTCCCCATTGGCTCGGATCTGCATAAACAGTGAGTTTCCATTTCTTCGCAAGCAGACTCAAAATAGATTGATCATGACGATGATCGTGAAATCCGGGATAGTTCGGTGATCCTAACACATTTGCGTCATCCGTTACCACTCGACTATCTTGCGCATAGGTCAACCATTCAGATACGAATCGCAGACTAGTAAAACTTCTTTTGACCACAACGAAAGAAGCAAGAGCAGCCAGTGTTGTGGTATATTCTGGTTTATCAGCGTTGAGAATGATCAATGCATCACGCTTTGTTAAAGCTGATTCCTGAATCGAAAAGAAATGAACCACCTCAATATTCATCTAACTTGTCTTACTTTCCAACCCGTCAGTTTGAAAAGAACAATATCCTGATTGGATGTGAGCTGTGTGAGATAAGAAACATTATTGATGAAATTGACAGCCGCATCTGAATATACAATAATATCTCCATCTTGTGCTAAATAAAGTTCTTGCAAGAGAATAAATGGTTTCCACAGCCAGTAGCCAGCTCCTCTCTTCCGATTCAGGATATCTGCATTTCGGCTGACAAACATAGGATCGATATCTAAAATATGTTTGTTGAACATCAAACATTGCCGAATTCCAAACTTTAAACCGGTCAGACAGTTGCTATTTTGTGCATGTTTACAACATCGATGAGCAAAATTAATCAATAACGGGTAGCAACGTTGTTGATTGGCCTTTGTCGGATAATTGTGTATCGTTTGACAAGAAGAAGAATTTAAAAATTTGAAAGTTATTGACCTTGGCGTTGTTTTGTCCTTGAGTATAAACTCCCATACAGAGAAAGAACAGCTGACGAATAAAGCAAGAAGGAACAGAACATGAACAGTACGAGACGTTCGAAATAAATTCAATATATATCCAACTGTTTTTAAGTATACTACGGGCGTTAACAAACACCACAGCCATTCTTCTACCCATTGAATTATCTTCCTCATGTATTTCGTGACCCTTTGCTGTGTAAACATCAATGTCGTTCCACTAATAGGAAAATTTATTTAGAGATATGTAATCCCCATACGAATGGTAAAGTTCCTTTTAACATAATGTTAGGGACGCATTTTTTACCACGTTGAAACTTACTTGTGTCGATTAGATATTAAAAAAATGTAACGAGACATTGTAATTTTTTGCTCGTTTTATATGTGCGTTCATGCACGCAATACATATAAAAAAGGTATATAGAGCAAGCATAGGATGTGTCACTGAATCTTGGACCAGTGAAGTGATATTTTATGTAGTTGATATCTCTTATTGAGGTTGAATAGTGCGTTTAAACACATCGTCATTGATGAGGTAATATGTGAATGATGACATTAAGAATAAGTAAATGTCTGACAAATTCAGTTGGGAATGTGCATACATATCTACAATCGTTTCGTGCTATTAAAACGAAATAGAAATGTTTCATTTCGAACAACATACGTGTTTTTTTGGTATTCAAAACTGATATGTATGTCTACTTCGAACTGTAATGGAGAAGATGTAAACGCGAGTGCACGATCTGTAATTTCATTCATACTCTCACTTCCATTATTAACATAGATCGTAGTAGAGTTTGATGGAAAATATTAGAAAGAATAGCAAATGTCGAATCGGATTTTATTCTGAGACGTGGTACAGAAAATGACGCAAGCAAATGTTATGCATTTTGTGCTTTGAAAAGGAAAAAATATCGAATAAATGATTTATATGCAACACGAACTTTCAATGATCAGTTCATAAGAGAAAATAGTCTTTTGTAAAATTTCATCAATAAAATTCAGCAGTGTTAAGATAATTGGCATTCGAACTGACTCCACCAGCAAGTAGTACTATTCCACTAGGTAAAATCGATGCAGAGTGATAAGATCGTGGAATGGACATATTGGTGTTGAGTCTCCATGTGTTTGATGACACGTTGTATATTTCAACGCTACTATAAAAAATATTACTGTCAAACTGCCCACCGGTAACTAACACGTTCCCATTTAATAAGACAGTTGCAGTGTGCACTTGTCGTCCAACATTCAAATACCCTCCTATTGACCAAGTATTCGTCGATGAATTATATAATTCAGTACTGGTTATACCACCAGACCCGCTATTCCCACCAATGACTAGTACTTTTCCATTCATTAACATAGATGCCGTGTGAGATGACCGTTGGGCACTCATACCTGCTGCTAAGGTCCAAACACCACTTGCTGGATCATATAATTCAGCACTATTGAGAAAAGTACTCGCACCACTCATTCCACCAGTGACTAATACTTTACCATTTGCTAATACTGATGCTGTATGAGCTTGGCGTGCATAATTTAGAGATCCTGTATATGTCCAACTGTTCGTCGCTGGATCATATAATTCAGCACTATTTAAATAGTTATTACCTCCGCCAGCACCATTTCCACCAGCGACTAATACTTTTCCATTTAGTAATACCGATGCTGTGTGAGTATATCGTGCTGCATTCATGCTTGCTACCTTCGTCCAATTATTTGTTGAGGAATTATATATCTCAACACTATCAAGAGGATTATTATAATATCCACCAGTAACGATTATGTTTCCACCGGTCAAGAATGATCCCGTATGAAATTGTCGTCCATCAGCCATACTTGCTGTTGCTGTCCAAACACCTGTCGCTGGATCGCACAAATCGGCACTGTTCCATGGACCATTTACAGCTCCACCTGCAACAAATACTCTGCCATCTACTAAGACGGATGCGACATGCCGTTGCCGTGCATAAGTCATATTTTTCGTCAGTGCTCCTGCGAATAAGATAAATAAGATGAAAACAGTTACTTCGTCGCATTTAAAAGGAATTTGAAATTCAATTCTTCTTATCGCATTTAGCAAAAGATCATAAGCATCAGAAATTATAACTAACCTGACGGTGCTCTTGTTGTCGATGATGTGGAAGTTGTTGTGGACGTAGATGTGCTGGTTAAGTCTATTCCAAACAAATAAGTTTATTCATAAGATGTTTAAGATCTTTAGCAATTCTGCCATCAAATGAAAAAAACCTCCTAAAAATACTTATAGTCAGTTCTATGCACTCACGACTATAGAACTTTTTATCTCTACATAGATCCCTTAACTTGACATGCACGACTAATTCACCTGATGGCAATGCATATCTGCTCATCCATACTCCATAGTTTTTCGAGTTTGCACTTTCTATTGCGCTTTCAAAGAAATTATTTTTCTTTTACTACCATTCTCTTAATGTGAACTGACAATGTTTGTCTATAGCTTTTATCTACGTTGCATTCCTCTTGGAATCCAAGGTTAAGTAAAAAAGCGCTAATATTATTTTGTATTCCTCATATTTTATACTTACCCAGCGGAAATCTCGTTCCTAAAATGACACTCATCGTTACCGCATTCATTTCGAACGACATGTTTCCATTCTGATTAATGGAATTGTCGAACAGTTGACAATTGAGAGACGCAGATCGATAGGTAATTGCCTTGCAACCTAATTGGTCTAAACAAGACATTTCACATTGACGAACGTTGGATTTGGTGAGATTAACAAATGGAGCACAAGTTGTTTTCGCGCATTGAAAAGTAAAATTAACCAATGAAGACATTCGAACTGATCGTATATCACTTTCAATTGTTTGTTTGAAGAAGACAAACAGAAATAAAAGACTACCTCGTGTTATCGACATCGTTGATGGAATGGCTTTGTTAAACAAAACAAGAAGACCAGGAGACAAAAAAATATAACTTTCATTTTCTTTTTCTTCTCTTTCCATCAGTTTAATTGTTCTACTCATCGACTTTGCTATACCTTTTGTCCTATATCATGTGTTACAACACAAACAGAATCGATTTTCTCGACAGATAATTTCGTTTGCAGAATGTATCTCAAACTTTGCCAGTGAGAATTATTGTCCATATACAGTATGTCCTAAATACGGTTGCACTTTGTCAACTTAATTATGTCAATCATAATAATATGATGTTTTAACAAACGATGAGATGATGCAGTGCACACTTCCGCTCCAGAGAATGATTCGAGAAAATTAACTGATCTTTTTGTGGGTGTTCGAAAGATGTTGATGATTATCATAGTGTTTGCTTTTCTCTTCTCACACGTATTCTCAAGGAAAATGTGTGAGATTAGTTGCTGACGCACGTTTTCTATTAACGAAGATGAACTCAGTTTCTTTTTCTTTCGCATTCAATTTAAAGAATGACAAATGTAATGCACATTGTTTTAATTATCCAAATAATCATGTTTTCGATCATTACCCTATTACTGTTAATTTATCTTCTTCCGCTTGTCTCTGTTCGACGTTTTCATACAAGTCATAACATTCTAGTAGGTAATTTATGTTTAGCCGGTATTACCTGTTCTGCGTATTGGTTAATGAATAAATCATTTCATCTTTACCGTTTGAACGTCTTTGACGAATCAATTGGGATGTGTATTTTCAATGCGTATTTGTCACAGACAGTTAATTTCCTGCTAGTGTATTCATTGGTGATAATTATTATCAATCGATGCTGTACGATTATTTATCCAAGCAAAAATTTATTTAAAAGTTTAGAATGGTCGTTACTATCGGCGGTTTTTCAATGGATTGTTTGCATTGTTTTGTCCATACCGCTTTTTATCGCATTTTACCGGGTAAAATGAACACATTGCGAATATCATCGATTTCATTCTAGTTTTTAGATGTGCACACACGATAAACATTCAACACAAGGAATTTATTATTACAGTTTAATCATGACTGTGGTAGTTCCATCACTACTGAACATTATTTTCAATTCAATTATCATTTTCTTCGTTCGATCATCCACTCGACGCGTTCATATGACATTACCCATTAGAGACAACACATACCAACAACATTCGCGTGATGTGTATTTACTTAAACATATATTGTTTATCTTCGTCGTGTTTATGATCGGATGGGCACCGGTTTATATAGTACTTGCGATTGATGGAAAGACAAGAATACAAACTTGGATCTATTTGCTTTTGCAGATTCCACCGGTGATGAGTGCTGCGATTCAAACATTTGATTTGTTTATATATAATCGTGAAGTTCGACAGTATTTACGAGAAAAAATATTTCAGCTTTTACATTGTATTTTCAATTGATTTGAATGCACGCATAGTCTATTTTTGATGTTATAGGAAATGTCACTTGTCAATTGAATAAATATTATATGGAATAAAATCGATTATTTGCAATATTAGATTACACATTTTTCCTTTTCCCTTTGTTTGGGAATAGCAGAATTTATATGGAATAGAAAAAGTAACTTTTCTTGCATTCTCCTTGCGAATGTTTCTTCTGAAAACAGTAATTACACCATCGTAAGACGTTTATTGTTGCGAGAAAGAAAAGATCGTGCAAAAGCGGCGATGCTTGCACTCCGTGAGTTTACTGATCTGCTGTTGCTCGCTTTATTTTTCTAAACAAATTATTCTTTAAAAAAACTCGCTATGTTAGAAATTCTGTTGAAATGTTTTTCACATCTGCGGAAGATAATTCAAACGAAATATTCCATGTAACAAATAACTTTTCGATTGCCTTTTAAACATTAATTTTTCTTCGAAATAAAGAAAAGATGTTTCCAAATAAATTAATGCATCATTTTTGTTCTCGAAAGTTGAAAATGTTTCGCGTTATAAGATTGTACAAGTTGATGATTGCTCTGGTGGCTTTTGTTCGACAGTATTCTCTTTTAATAGTCGAGCCATTGCTTTAGCAAACCGATGGAATTCATGCGGTGGAAGAATTTGATCTCGATGTTTGTATTTAAAGATTTGTGAGTATATTTTTCGTTGTTCATATCGATCTTTTGATAGAATTTGTGCATAATCAAGCATTTCGACTCCTGATCGAAATCGATACAGGTCATAAATTTCATCCATAATCCCTTCTTGTTGAAACCAACGACGAATGTCACTAGCTGTCCATTTATCAATAGGAGGTAGGTCAACGGTAACAGATGAAGTTTCTTGTACTGGACTTTTGGATGGACCAAGTTCTGCAGAATTTTCGTTGTGCGCAGAGGCTTTAAGAGCTTCATGATGTACAAGTTCTGTAGAAGTCTCACGTGGCATAGGTTCTGTGGAAGTATCACGATGTACAGGTTCTACAGGAGCGTCATAGTGTACAGATGCTTTAGGAGTCTCATGGTACGTTGGTTCCACAGGAACCTCATGATGTACAGGTGTTTTAGGAGTCTCATGGTACGTAGGTTCCGCAGGAACCTCATGATGTACAGGTGCTGTTGAGGATATGATGATTTTTTTGTCGTGTGAAATTTCAGCTTGAACTCGTTCAATCAAATCTTTTATGTTTGACTCGTTCGGTTCACTCGGATTTCGAAATCGAACATATTTCATTCCGGCTTTTCGTATTCCTATATGATAATTGGAATATTTGGCGTAGTTTAGCGAAAGAACTATCGACATACCCAGCCAACCTTTTGGTTTATAATCGCCAATTAATATAGGGATGATAGGTTTTTGTAAATCATCAACAGCATAGATAAATTCTTGTCGACATGATTTACTTTGCTGATAGTATTCTGATATAAAACAAAGAATAACATCAGCATTTTCGATAGCATCGGCAATTTTTTCCCATAGATCTCCCGTCGCGCAGTGTTGAATATCAATCCAGACTTTCAACTTATCATTCATTCGTTCAACTTCTTTCAAAATCTGATAACAAAATTTGTCGTCCTTATGCGCATAACTAAACATCACGAGTGGCAAACTATCGTCCGTTGTTGATCGATCTTTCTTATTAGAAAACCTAAGCAAAAACTAGTTCACATACAAACTCAAAAAGAAGCATACATATCCGATTCTTTGATATCTTTAGTTTTACACTGCAAAGCTTTCTTGGATTGATCCTCTTGTGATGTCGCATCCATATGTAAATTGTAAAGTATACCATCTGCCGCCTTTTTTATGCTCTGCATAGCCCGAGGTTTATATTGATCGCATGTTTGACTACGTTCATCCACTGCCAATCTTTTGATAGTATCTATCAACTGTGTATTATTTTTCAATTCTTCTTGATATTCTCCCTGGAATGAAATACTCCAAACGATATTGTAAAGAGCGATACACGAGAATTGGTTGAGAGGATCTGTACTCGTGATTAAATTACTAAAAGCAATAAGAAGATCGGCAAACAGTTTCACTGTGGAAGCCATGTTCAATGATGGCTCGGTTTCAGCATGCATCATAATGTAATCGACTGTTCGTTCATCTACCACAAATAGTTTTGCCAAGACACCGACGAGATGTGCGACATGATAACGAACACCAACACACGTGAAATCTTCATTACCGGCAGCTTCCATAATTAACTGTAATAATTGATTGAGAACGGTGTTCATACCTTTCTGATCCTCTTTAAGTTGTTCAGGCGTTGATAACAGAGCTATGGCCAGTGAACAACATAACGATAGTTTATTGTTCTGTGCAATTTCGTCTCTAAAGTGAGAAAAGATTGTTTTCTTGCCAATTCAGACATAATACTCACCTTCTTTGATACTGTTTGACGATTTCTAGAGCTCCGAGTTTGTTATATTCATCGACACCGTCATCATGCCGTGCCATATTGTAAATAATTCGAATAAGCGGTTCGGTTGCTTCTGCATTCAAATAGCCCGAGTCACTCAGCCATTTCACCGCATGTTTTGGTAGATCAAGACGAATCAGCGATGGAACGAGTATTGTACGATTGGCCATACACCAAAATAAAATCAAGATCTCACTTGTAACCCGATCAAATCCTTCATTTCCGGACGATAATTCACTAGCAACTTTCTTATCTGCATACGCTTTCAAGTCGATGAAAAAAGGCATATAATCATTGACTAGTCTATCATCAAACGGAATAAAATTACAAGCCGATATGCACAAAGCCAGTAAAATATAGAAATAATTGTTCATAGTATTATTTTGGAACGTGCTAATGTCGTCGTTAGTCAGATGATGTCGCTCGATGACAAGCACGGTTAACAAATCGAGAGAGGAATAGAGCATTTCGTAGCAAAGAGGTCCATCTTTTTCCAATCGATTTTCCAAATCTAAACCAATGAACATTTTGTTGTAAAATATATACGAACAATCGGCGTATGATGCAGCATCGTTTGCGGCTGCAGAATGAATCATGTATTCCATCGTTGTCCTCCATAATATCAAAGCCTTTTGCCAAACGTTTTTCATGTCGACATCGGCTATGTTTTTGCTGTTGATTGTTTGCTTCACGAGTTCATCTAATTTTGTGTTATACTGCTCTATCACATCGGCACATGTCTCCAGTTGAACATCAGATTGATCAGTTGTCATGTTTTACTAAAATATACAAAACGATCTGTTGAGTATAGATACAATCTCGAATGAAAGGCGATTCATCACTACGTTCGAATTACAAAAGAATTATCATTCACTATGTGTAAAAATATGTTAGAATGAGATTGAAAAATATGAAAACAAACAGCAGAATGCGTTAAATGTCATTTTCGTCGCTTAGTTACATTTCTCCATTCTGTTAATAATGTATTGTATATTACAATGCGTTGCAATCGATGGCATTGTGCTTGCACAACTGTGTTGCAATCAGTGTCGTTCTCTATTTGTTACATTATGGATGAACCAAAAATTCAATGGTTTACATTAGCGACTTCGTAGTTGAAACCTTCTTTTTGCGTGAGTATTTTCTTGCTCTGTAGTTTAAACAGAAATATACACCAAATTGTAAATTTAATTCGATGTTAATTCAAAATATTTCAGTCATTGAACAAAGTATAAATATATTTTTATTATCCTGTATTCTGTTTCCTAAAACTACGTTCGTATATAATGTGGCAAACACGCGCTCAAAATGCAGCTCGAGACTTGTTCGGAAATTATACTTAGCACACGTTGCCGTGTACAAATTGTAATACGGATCACCCTAGTCATTCGTTTGTTTGCTTCATATAAACTCGATTAGCTCATTTGCGTATTCGTTTATATCATTACAATAATACAATTTTTTGACGTTGTCACTGGTGAGAAATAGCTCCACTCCATGCAGTTCTTCGTTCTTACTCGTCGGTTTGATATTGTCTATACGGAATATACTGTACACGTAAAATATCACCTCGTCCTCTCATGAAAATTGACCAATGTGTTGAACTCGAGCAAATGGTGTGGTTAATTGTTCGGGATTAAATTTCATGACATATAGAATGTTCACTCTCTCGCTGATCGCTCCATTTGTTGGAACAAACAGTAAGGAGACGTCGCGATCGTGACTAGTAGATAGGAACGTATTGAATAATATCAGTCCACTTTTTGATTTCACTGGTTCATCAAAATCTTTTTTTTACTAAACATTGACCACGATAAACTGCGAAGCTTTGAGCAAAAGAACCATCGGCATACACTCTGATGTTTATGAAGTTGCCTGGTGTGTCGATGAAGATCACTAATGAAGAAACTCATAAGTGTGATTACGTCTCCATCCATCATCCGTAATACTCGATTTAACGTGCCATACAAAAATCTTTGTGCTTTATACCACCAAGTGTGCGATTTTCGATGATATTCGGCTTCCAATCGCGTTACGTGTTTTCGATCAATTTCATTCTTGGCAAATTCATCACAGTAATAGTTCGCAAATTGTGTTGTATGTCGATTTTCAAATTTAATGGTTAATTGTGTTTCTTTGATAATCTGTGTGGACATAAACGATGGTTCTAATTGATTCAATCGTTTACTAGTGGTGGGTAGAAGGCTTGTAGGTATGATGTCGAATTATCCGCTTTATCAGTTCAGAAATTTGAACAATATCTGTGAGATATCGTGTACGCAGGGCAAAATGATTTCTTCACAATTGATTGTGAAACAATTATATACACTTTTGTATCGCTGTTGTCGAGAATAAATTCGATACATTCGTCATTGCCAGGAAAAGTATTCATATCATCGATCAGAACATATTGAAGTTGTGTAATCGCATTCTGGTAGTCATGATTACTGTTCTTATTAGAATGGCGTGCATTTATTGTTCGATGTTTATACGATTATTCTTATTTGTTTCGGATTCGGTCACTGGTTCCGACTCAGTCATATTAGTATTGTTTTCTGTAACGGACGTAAAATAAATGCAATAGATATGTTCTTAAAAGTTTACTCCCTTCAACAACGATTCTAATTATGAAACACCTCTTTTTACTCGCTCCACAAATATGCTTCTCCTATGAAATTTAGGAAAATATCATTCGGAAGAGAAATATAGCCGCGCTTCCATTTGCAATACAAGGAAAAGATCTGTTAGGACGAAAGAAAGAGAGAACATATCGATGCATTGGGAGGTGGTCGACGTTCTGATGGTCTATTGAAATAAACACGAACGTCAAGACGAGGAGAAAAATGAAAGCACAAGACCGATCACACTGATGAAAGACATGTATACATATGTGTGTAGAGAGAGAGAGAGAAGGCTCTGGAAATGTGGGGGTTCACAGCGTAACAGGATCATAAAATAAATATAAATATTCTTCATATGTATACAACTTCAAAATTGCAGAAGGAAACCCACCAGTCTATTTGTTGAATGCATATATCATCGCAAAGATAACAGAACAACTTACAGCTTAAGCACGAACCTTCCCATTTCGAGTGAGGCAACGAAAGCAGTACTACAATATCTTTCTTCCTTAAAGATAATTTTTTTCAGTACGGTGCTGTTTACGAGCTTTGACAGAACAAAAATATAATAAATATGTCGATAAAATCCGTCGTCGACACGCCGAAGAACTTCAGATTGATTATCATCGACGATCGATTAGCCCGCACGCTTTCACGAGGTTTAAAATTCAATAATAAGTTAACGAAATTGATTGGCAATACAACACCATTGGGCTTCAACGTCCCAGGTCAGCTGAGAATTGAGTAGTGTTAATCTCGCTATGAGATTGAATACATATCCCCAGGCGAATATTTCTCATCTCGCAAAGACGCACAATATGCTCGAAGTGCCGACGAACATGGTGAAAGAAAATAAGTCTGTGACACCGATCAGTATGATGAAAACTGGAGAATCGTACGAACGATCATTATCGTTTCGATATTACCGTCCACGTTTACTTGAACAGAAAATGAAAACAAGCGATGAAGATGCCAAACCCCGCGATCTACCATCACAAATGTGGCACCATGTTTATAAGTATTAACATGAACCGAATGTTCGGAACTTTATTTTGAGGCAACTATTAATTGCGACTCCTATGAGAACACGAATACTTATGATAGTGATGGTACTACCGATACAATGATTTTAGAGTATGAGAGAAATATTGCTTTGTTGGATCATGAAGAAAGGTTTGTTGATGAAGATTTACTCAACGAGGAGTATTGCTGGTACGGAGATAAATCATGTGCTGAAGAACATATCCTGGGCTATCGCGAACGTCAATTAGGACAAATCAAACAAGAATCAGGGTCTAGTCTGTTTCGAATGCTATTTATCATACAAAGGTCATTGTTTGGAAGACGTGTGTTGCTATGACATTTCTGAATTCGATATCAGTACGATTTGTGATATTATTAAGCTTATAACCGTCTTATATTCGGTTTTAATACACATCAATTGTCAGTTGAATACTTACCTAACGAAGCACCATCGAATAGATATGAAACTTTTGTGTTAATACCGAATATTTAGCACAAGTAACACAAAGATCCAACCATACGTTATATCAATGTGATCTACCATCAATATATATATCGACCAATTTTCATTTTCGAATTATACTTATTTGTCTAATATGCATTTATCAGTCGCTCGAAGCACGGATCATGTCTTTCTTTTAGTGACGTATATTAGTATTGCTGCTTTATGAATTTTTATCAAGGTTATACTTCGTATAGAAAAATAAATGAAATTAAAACCATTTTGTAAGCACAACGAAATCGAAGGATAATAATTAAAGAGCAACAATTGTTGTTTCGTCATCGTTCTCAATGAATCATTAAGCTTGCGACATTGTTCCTCGTTCTATCTTTTATTCTTGCCTGCAGTGCCCCTGTTGGGAAGAGTTGCTCTCTTTTCTACGTCTATGACAATACCAACACCGATGTTCTGAGCCATGTCACGAATAGCAAAACGACCCAATGCTGGATAATCAGAGAACTTTTCGACACATATTGGTTTTGTAGGAACCAACTTGACAATGCCAGATTCACCTGCTTTGAGGCATTTGGGAGCATCCTCAATAACTTTTCCAGTTCGACGACAAACCTTCGAGATTAATTCCACAAATTGACATGCAACATGAGCAGTATGACAATCAATCACAGGTGTAAAACCTTGACAAATTTGATTAGGATAATTGAAAACGACTATCTAAAACAGATGCCATAAATAACGAGAGATTCGAAACACTTTTCATTTACTTGAGCAATAAAACTTGCAACTTCTTGTGCTGGATCATTGTTTGCATCTGAACAGACAAATCCACGTTGAATGTCACGATAATCAACACCTTTAACGCTAAAGCCAACATTATCCCCCGGACCAGCTTCTACAACGCAAAACAGACACTTTCAAAGCGTAAAAGATGCTTTTCTTACCATTGAGAGTTTCATGATGCATTTCAAGTGATTTAACTACTGCTGTCAAATATACTGGAGTAATATTCACTGCCATATCTAGCTTAATTGTACCAGTTTCAACGCGTCCTGTATACACTGTAACCAACTTATTGTCAAATAAGTGTAGAATCGGATAGATTATATGACGTACATAACGTCATGTTATTGCGCCGCATTGCGTGCAATGGTGACACATGACAAACTCGAATGAGTAGAAGAACAGAACGAAAGATATTTTATCCGTACCGTATGTCACATGTAAAGTCGATGGTTGTGTGCAACAACATGGGCAAAAGACTGGATGAGTCAGTATGTGATCGTTGCTATGTCAGGATAAAATTTCTATGCTGAATTAACAAATGAGGATCGATGCTGTGTAGTATATTACTTTAATTAGTTCACTATGCGTTTTGTCAATTGCTTCGGGATTAAATACGCTTTCTAGTTTTAGTCAATAAACTGACAAAAATTTCAATACTGTAGTCATTTGATCACCAACTGATCCAATGGAAACAAAAAAGATTTCTCATGTAACGATAAAGTAACGATAGTTCTGACACCTCTATTTTGTCAAACATTAATCACGTATGAATTGCCATACATAAGTAAACACGTCACATCGGACGTATTATGACCGAAAAAGTGCGTTTTCGAACGATGAGTTACTATATTTAGGCGAGTTATTGACATCAACCCACATAATAGATTGGTGAAGTCAGCCTCCACAATTTTTCATTTTTACGTTTGTTTTCTCCAAAAAAAAGTTTATAAAAGGAAATCGCATTAATAGTCCAGAACCTATCTCATTAACAAATGGCATCCGAATTACACGGCAATATCGAAGAATACCAATTCGACACAGTGATAGTTTTCGGTGACTCGCTGTCAGACACAAATAATGTTTATACATTAACAAACGGCACATGGCCTACTACACCACTATATTATCAAGGTCGATTTTGCGATGGTTTCAATTGGGTGGACAATTTGAGAATATTGAACGTGAAGAATTACGCACATGGAGGTGCAACGACTGATAGTGCCGTAGTCCAGGGATATACAAAGTTAGATACAGTACCTGTCCCCGGTGTTCGTCAACAAATCAAAATCTATCTAGATAGTACTAAAGAAGAAGATATTGACTTTGCAAAGACGCTTTACATTATCTCAGCCGGTGGGAATGATTTTGTTTATAGTAAAGTTTCAAATCCATTTGCAATAGTGAATCGTCTGTCCAATGCAGTCAATGAGTTAATCGCTTGCGGTGCGAAACATATTCTTATTTTTAATCAACCGCCGGCTGAAACCTATCCATATGTTCAAGCACTCAGCTATAAATTTGTTGTGAAACAATTCGCTATACTCTTTAATAGCATTCTTTCGTTTCGTCTGAAACAAATTCAGAAAAGTAATTCTCACATTTCCTTGAAACTCTTCAATCTGCATCTCATCATCAAGAGAGTTGTTGGTAACGAATCTGGGCATTTTGAAAATACGACAGATCCGTGTTGGGACATGGCGAATGACATTCCTGCTGTTTTACAAAGCTTAAATCCATCAAAATATGTGTTCTTCGATAAATTTCATTTTACATCCAGTGTACACAAAACAATCGCAGATGCAATTCACGAATTGATTTCTTCTAAAACTAGTTCATTTGTGTATCCATCGAATTAATGTCCCAGATTGATCACTTTCAGCTTTACTGATGTCCTCAACATGGTAAGTTGAGTCGTGCGTTTTAACTAACTTTTGAGATTAACGTTTTGAAATTCTTCTATCAATAAAATCTCATACAAAACGCAACCTCTCTGCAGGCGCTGTTTGCTTTTATGACGCGAGTTGGGGAAGTTTATGTTAATAAATGTCTTCTATAGCGAGAATGAACGTGGATAAATATTGAGATCAATTCGTATGTAATTTAGACAAAGCTTTCATTTCATTATGAAGACATAATTAGTCCCTGCAGTACGCAAGAGGAGAATAAAAAATGTTGTTAATTGATGACATGGAATCTGGATCAGCTAATATCTGATATCTATGTTAGTTTTTTTTTTTATTTAAAAGTCCCTTGGAGCGGATGCAGATGGAAAGGTGAAAAATTACGTTATGGGTTATTCATGCATCTGACAAAATCTACAGTTGATTTAACAACCGCATGGCGTTTATCACAATGGAACAAACAGGAAATGAAAAGAATAAACTTTTGAAATATCAAATCACTTTTTCTAAGACATTCGAATTTTATCGTTTATTAGATAAACCAAAAAAAAGGTTACGATTTTTAATTACAAAAACAACCAAATTAAAGCTCTATTTCGCTGAATCCCAGAGATTCATAAACAATTGTAACAAACTAACTCTCCGGGCAATACTGTAACATTTCAGAAACAGTGCATAACGTTTCACAACAAGCTTCAGTAAGTAATTTTCGTTGAATATATCGACGAGCACGAGTATGTGGACGTTTGTTGACTGTAACTTTCTGTTTTGTCTTTTGAATGACATTACACGCGACGCTGAGCATTTGTAAGAGATTAGCTCCGCATGCGTGATAAGCTCGATCAAGTTTACAATGTTCGACTTTATAAAGTTTTCCCATCATTTCGATGTTTTGACCTTCGGTTAACGAACGTCTGCCGACATTGACGGTACAATTCGATTTGACAGGAGACAGAATTGGCTTGCTGGAAACATGTGGATGAAATAAAATCAATCCCAATATCAAACATTGCATAGTAAATGTCATCATAACGATTAACGAAGTCATCGTAGAAGAATTGTAAGATGTGTTAACTACAAGAGAAAAAAAAGAACATGAAAAATATATTGTATTATACAGATTAATAATTTTTCGATTCAGATGAAATGTACTCATACTGACAGAAGCGACAAGCATGTATATATATACGTTTCTGTCATTTATTTTCTTAGATAATAATGAATATTTGTTATAATAGAGAAATATGTGTCTTCCTTTGCTGCAACAAATTATTTGTTCTTGAAGTCCTGAGGATGTGGGTGCTTTTGCTCAATTTCACTCTGCATGAGGTTTAATCAAATAATCTCATTTAAAAAATAATTCCAGATGTTCAAAAATCTGCCATTCCGAAAGAATCGTTTGTATATTTTGGCATAGCCTTATTCACATTGACAAATATAATCATTAGTGATAACTTGACTCAATGAATATAAAAAAAAAAGAAATGTTGTCTTTGTATATTCTGTAAGTCATGTGTCAATAAGCAGAGATTTATAAAGCTAGAAATTGTTCTCTTTCTAATGAAAAGCATAGTCGTGAAGCAAGAAATTACTTGCTCGCGTTAAATGGATTGTTTTAAGTATGAGAAAGAACGGAGCTGACTTACCGACAAACACATATTGAATGTTCCGTTGCTGGATGGATGAATGAGTATGTACAATTTTAGTGTTTGAAAACAACACAAACGTAAAAAGCGTTATCAGAGAATCTCGATAAATAAGAAAGAACTAATCAATTTGGAATTCTTCCTAATGATACAGAAGATCAGTCACTCTCAAGACGTTCATTTATTAATTCAAGACAACTTCAATCGAACTTTTCAAACTATCGACGAGAAAAACAAGTTCGTCTTCCGTTATTGTATATGGAGGCGCAATTAGCACATGATCTCCATTGACTCCATCAGCGGTACCTTTCGATCCAGGATATATGACGACTACGAGAAACATATATGTGTTGATACAATCAAATAGAACAAAGAAAACGCTTGCCTCCATGTTCTATACATTCCTTTATGATTGAATCAATGAATAAGCAAGTAGATGGATACATTTCCTTTGTCGCTTTATTTTTGATAAATTCCACCGACCAAAATAAGCCACGACCACTATTTCATGACAAAGAAGAAGGTTTTGTAATCAGTTTGCTTTAAAGAATCATCAGAAACCTACCGAATGTTGCCAACATGTGCATGATCAGACAGTTTTTCGTTAAGAATCTTTTCCAAAAACAGACCACGTTGGTGACATTGCTCGATCAATCCATCTTCTTTCATTATTTTAATAACTTCTAATGCAGCTCGACATCCTACAGCATGTGATTGATACGTGTATCCATTATTGAATGCACCTGAACCAGCAAGAAAAGCACTGATGACTTTGTTGGACATGAGGACAGCTGCAAGTGGTGCATAACCACCACCAAGTCCCTTTCCTAAAACTTGAATATCTGGTGGGGAAGAGAGACCTTCCCATTGCCATGCATGCATTTTACCCGTTCGACCAACGCCACACATGATCTCGTCAAGAACAAGTAGAGCACCATGCCGATCACATACGTCACGCATTGCTTTGAAGTAACCGGGTACTGCTGGAGTGCAACCACTTGTAGCACCGACAACTAAGAACGGAAAGCATACTTCGATCTTTATAATTAATAACATTCTGATTTACTTGTCTCAGCGAAAAAGGCCGCAACTGTATTGGGACCAAGTTCTTGGAATTTAGCTTCCAGCTCATCGGCGAGACGCTTGACATAGTCTTCATCAGTTTCGTTGTCCAATTTGTAATGATAAGCAAAGCAAGGTGAAACATAATGAAAATACGATGAAAAATACGGTAGAAAAGGTGCGCGACGTGCCGTATGTCTACAAAGACCAAGCGCACCAAGTGTATTACCATGATAGCTCTGCTTTCGAGCGATAAAATTCACTCTTTCAGGTTGTTTGTTTTCCAAATGATACTGTCTAGCGAGTTTAATGGCTGATTCTATCGCTTCCTAATTGATATTATCTTCTGCTGACTTGAAACGAAGACAATAGACTAAACTTACAGAGCCGCCGGATACAAAGACTGCTCTTGCCATGCCACTTTCTTCGATAAGTTCATTGGCCAGTTCTTCAGCTGCCTGAATCAAACATTCGATACAATGGTGAATATGTACATATTTTCATTGACCTTATTAGCAAATGTTCCGGAATGTACATAGTCAACTGTTTGCAATTGATCGAGAATACTTGCAATGACACGTTTATCTCCATGTCCAATGCTTGTCACGGCAGCACCGCCGCTACCATCGAGTAGTTTTCGGCCATCTTGAAGATAAATATAATTACCTTCTGCTCGTACAGCCAATAGAGGCTCATATATAAGAGAACGATGGAAAACATGCGAAGATGCCATGCTGAAAAATAAATCGAGTCAATGTTACATTTTGTTTTCCACTACGATTTAAAAACAGCGAACAAATGATTGTTATTGGTGATGATTTTTCGATCGAGGAGGATCGTTTGATTTAATCTGCAGCACTCGATTTTTTTTTCAATTTACTCTCTTTGCATTGCATTGTATTGAATACAACAATGATAAGGAATGAAAAGAAAGATAAAAGTAAAGAAAAACAAAAATTGAAATGAAAGAGTATTTGCATTTATCATATCGTATTTAAAAAGGCAAGTATATGAAAAATATCGAGTGAAAACACGATTATTCTACAGTGATGTCAAAGACGAAGTTAACTTCAAGTTATTTTCATCATGCATCTTCATTTCAATTGACCTACCAAACACTTAGTCACAGCTTTGACGAAATGGCTCGGAAATATGCCGATCACGAATGTTTTATTTTTAGAGGTACATCAGATTTTTTTCATATCTAATGGATCAGTAGTGCACTCTTCAATCAGGTGAACAAAAGCGTTACACATACAAAACATTCAAAGCTGAAGTTGATAATATAGCAGCAGCTCTTCTCGAACTGGGCTACGAAAAACACGATCGTTTTGCCGTTTGGCTTCCCAACACATCGGAAAACGTAACGATATCCTATGCAGCATCAAAATTGGGTTTAATCAAAGTAATCCGCATTCGAATGTTTGAACCTTTATTACTTCCTGCGTACTAGGTGAATATCAATCCGGCTTATATCGAACGTGAATTAGAATATTGTATTAATAAAGTGGGTTGTAAAGGTATTCTTCTTTCGCCATTAGTGAAGTCAATCGACTCACTTTCCATCTTTCGTCGACTCGTGCCTGAACTTGGTCAACAATTATCGGGTCTGAATGATCTCTCCGCTAGAGCAGTTCCTACACTGAAACACGTCATTTTAACCGGCGACCAGACGACTTCAGTACCGGGCACATATTCGTACGTGGATCTACTTAAGCTGGGAGCTCAACTGTCACATGATAAATTATGCGAACGACAAGCATCAGTTGATCCGGACTCTGCGATTGCAATCTTCTATACATCAGGCACCACAGGTCGTCCTAAGGCAGCGACATTGACTAATTTTGGTGTATTAAATTTGGTTCGTGCTCAATGGGACCTTTTGAGCCCATATTATCAGCGCGTTTGTGTTCCCATTCCAATGTTTCATATTTTCGCAGAGATTTCAGGTGTTCTCAACGTTGCCGTTGGCAAGTGTCAAGTGATTTTTCCAGCTGTTCTACCCGATACTGTGGCAACGATGCGCGCAATTCACGAAGAAAAATGTACAGCATTAATTGGAGCACCGATTATTTTTCGTGATATACTAATGCATCCAGATCGGAAAAAATACGATCTTAGCTCCTTAGCGTACGGAGGCACAGGAGCAACGACGTTAGAGTTTGATTTCTTACGTCAAATCGAAAGAGATTTTCCTATTACACGTATGGTGCAAGGCTATGGACTGACTGAGAATGCTTCTCTACTTACCAGTGGCATGTGGGCTGGAGATGATGATCCGCGACGACGATTAGGATCATTAGGCCGATGTATGCAAGGAATGGAGATTAAAATCGTAGATCAACAAGGCCAAATCGTACCCATTGGTCAACAAGGCGAAGTTTGGGCGAGAGGTTATTCAATCATGCGTGGTTACTACGGCGATCCCGAGAAGACGGCAGAAACATTGACACCTGCAGGATGGCTTAGAACAGGCGATGAAGCTAACATGGACGAAGATGGTTATCTTTATTTTATCGGACGTCAAAAGGAGATCATCATTCGTGGTGGTGTAAATATTTATCCGGTTGAAATTGAAAATACGATCGTTGAACATCCGAGCGTTATGCAAGCACAAGTTTTCTCTATTCCCGATCGACGATATGGTGAAGAGGTGTGCGCTTGGATCATATTGAAACCGAATGTGCTACAATGTCGGGCAGAAGATATCCAAGATTTTCTCAAAAACAAGTTAGCTTTCTTCAAGATACCCAAACATATACGAATTGTCGATAGATTCATTACGACACCGACGGGTAAAGTACAAAAATTCAAAATGTCTGAAATCATGATCAATGAATTGAAACAAACAACTAGCAAGTTATAACTTCTTCTCTTTTTCGTTATGTAAATCAGTATACAGCTATTTATAATTTTCTTAAAAGTCTCTGTAGAAGTTGTTGCTGATGTTCAATGCTAGTTCTTCCATAGAAAATACTACTGTTATGATGATCACGATCAACAAATTTTAGATCGAAATAGTTTTGTAAGAGGTAACATCCAGCTTCGCTCACTGCCATTCCAGACCATTCAATAACAACCGATCGATTTTCTCCATACGACAAAAGGCTTTCCAAGAAAGATTTCACTATTAACCGATAGACGGGTAACTTTGGATGTTTCTGATAATCTGGATCAACCACCATCGAACATATGTAAACCGAATATTTATCATCAATTCCATCATTCCAAGTTCTAATATCATCATTTGTAATGTGCGTACGTTCGTCGAAGTCAAACTGAAGAGTTTTCAGAAAGGCTTCATGTTTCACTGGTATGACCGACATGTAGCCAATCAAACGACGATTCTCTCGCGCTATCCACCACATAAATGGATTGCGTTGATACCATCGAAGAAGTAAATCGGCCGAGAGAACGATCGATGATTGATAAACTTTCTTCGCTAACGATTCAATATCGACCATGGTCTGTTCAGCTTCGTCAGGTGGTATTATATGTGTAATTGATAATGATGCAGTTGTCATAGCGGTCGAGAGTATCAACCACTAGTTTTTATCTCAATAAATGACTATCACGAAGAACAAAATCTGCACGTGTTTTTTAATATCTCTTTTTCTGTCATTCACCTAGTGACATAAAATGTAATCAATGTTTTTTATCCCTGAACCTTATCAAACAATGTGAATACTGCTTTATTTTCTTGTAATGCTTCTCAATGATGATGTATGCAAGAATAATTCAACATAGTATCATCATGTCATCGTGACGACGCGCATTTTTTCTGATAAGTCAAATGTTGTTGTTATCAACGCGCACACACCTTGACTGAAATTATGAGCATGAATTATGATAAGACAAGTATGTCTCAACAACGCATCTTACCATTTAATTCAGAACTTCTAGAAAAGAATTTTTATTGATAAAAAGAAAAATAGTGATGAATTAAACGTGTTTGAATAGTTTATGTAAAGATGATGGTCTGGTAACATTGACAAAAGCACCCATGCCAGGATGATAATTGCAACCATAAAAAAAAGTACCAGGTCGGGTAAAAATAGCAACAGTTGATTCACCTGCCTTAGTTATTGGAATGTTTAACACATCCGTTCCATTGGCATCTTGGCAGAATTTAGGTATTGGACTATTTCGGCAAATGGTGAGTGGATGAATTGGAACATCTGTCTGTAAATCGAATCTCAATGCATCACCGACTTGAAGACTCACATTTGGACTAAGAGTACCATTTAAAGCGAAAGTATGATTGAATCGCGATGGATTTCCTTCAGGACAAGTTAATCCTTGAACACATGGTTCAAATGTGGCTGTGTACGTCACAACTACTGTAGACACACTGTAGAACGATACAATAGCCAGTGCAACGAGTAATAAACTTGACAAGGAAGACATCTGTGCGGTTTGATACAGAATGAAATGTTTGAAATAGTATCACTGTGGTGACTTATATAGGTGTATGGACTTGCTTGGAGATAAATGATAAATGAAAAAATATTGCTGACACATGCGTTGCATGGTCATTTTTAGAATTATGTCAAGTCATTAATAAACACAAACATAAGATATGAATATGAGAGAATGAGACTCCTTTTATCATATTGTGTTCTTTTTTTACCTTCGAGCGAGGCCATGGTTGTTCTTACATCTGTTTTATTTCGTAAATGCATAGGAGCTCAATGTATATTTCTTTATTTTTTCGCTCGACAGAACGAAAACAATCTGTCGATAGGCAATGATGATCATTTTATTTTCTTGTCGATGAGGATACCGCTCACTGAATATTATCATTATACAAAAATAAATGAATAAAAAGTATACTCCATGTGCTCTTTTCTACTTGACTGCTCCGCGAACTAGTCATCCAGATGACACATTGAAAAGAGACGATAAAATATATACGATCGAAAGGCATCAGTTCATATCTATATTGCATACATGCAGATGAGTAGTATTTCAGTCGATAATGCTACTCGCTCACTGGACGGGTTAGCTGTTGTGGAGGAGTCTTCTTCTGAAATAGTGGGAAGAGGTGTAATGACTTACGATGAAGATACAATAATCGCTTGTGCACAAAAATCGTAGGTCTAATTCTTTAGGTCGCATACATTTTGTCTGGTATTTTCTTCTCAGGAAACCTTGTTTCAAGTCACTGACGAATTCAACAGTCGGCATCATTGGATATTGTATGTTTACATGCGTTGTAATCGTTGTCGGTGTTCTGATAGTTTATTATACAACACCAGAACCGGCAGGTACATTTTTCTTACACTCAAAACAGCTATAACGTCGATTCATTTGTTTTTCTTCAGCAAAAACATGCGGAATGACTTTTGCAGCAGATCATAATCCTATCGAATATGATAATGGACCACGTTCAATCGTTGCTGCCGATCTCAATTCGGATACTTGGATAGATTTAGTCATTGCTCAGTCGAGGGATGACACTATATCTATATACTTCGGACATAGTGATGGTGTTTTTGTAAAGCAAATCGAATATTCAACTGGTGCTGGTTCCGCTCCACACATGGTCGCTGTCGATGATTTGAATAATGACGATCGATTGGATATTGCAGTCGCAAATTATGGTACCAATAGTGTTCGTATATTTCTAGGTTGGAACAATGGATCTTTCATCGGACACTTAGACCTATTAACTGTTGCATCCCATCCGATTGCACTTGATTTAGTTGATCTCAATAATGACACTTTTGTCGATATTATTACCGTCAATTATGAAACTAATAGCATTAGTATTTTCTTCGGCAAAGGAAATGGAATGTTTTCGAGTCCCGTGTCATATCATATGGGTTACGATTCACTTCCAAATTCAGTGACTACTGGAGACATGAATAATGATCAACATCTAGATATTGTTATTGCGAATTTTGGTACAAACACTATTGTTATTCTCTTCGGAAATGCAAATCATACTTTTGTCGATCAAATGACTATTCCAACTGGCTATGGGTCCCTTCCATATTCACTTGCTGTTGGTTATTTTGATAATGATACTTATCTCGACATTGCTGTTGCTAATTATGGAGCGAAGAATATTGGAGTATTTTTGAACAATAGATATGGATCTTTTCGCAACCAAATTACTTATTCTACGCAATCTTCCTCACCGTACTCCATTGGTGTCGGTGACTTCAATCAGGATACACGATCAGACATCATCGTTACTAATAAAGGTCTCAATAATATCGGTGTGTTTCTAGGTGATGGGAATGGTTATTTTGCAGATGCAAGAATGCAATCAACTGGTTCATCTTCATCAATTTCATTTGCCGTATGTGATTATAATAAAGACAATCGCTTGGATCTCATTGTTGTTAACAATGACACTGATAGCATCGATACTCTTCGTGGTTATTTTGAAGGTTTCGATAGTAGAACATCATTTGCAGTCGATGGGCCTTCACGTTCTTTGGCTGTTGGTGACTTGAACAATGATGGTCAATTGGATCTTGTCGTCTTAAATTATAACAGGAATAGTATAAGCATACTTCTTGGCTATAACTATGGTTCGTTTATAACTAACGGAACATATGCAACTGGTAATTCTCCCGTATATGTAACGATCAGCGATCTGAACAAAGACCATTACTTGGACATTATTGTTGTCGATTCTGAAAGCTATTACTATGACGACGATTATAATACATTCAATTATGATATAAGCATTTATTTCGGCAATGGCAACGGAAGTTTTCAGAAACAACAAAGATATTCAGCTGGCTACCATTCAATATATGTTGCTATTGGCGATTTTAATAACGACACTTGGTTGGATCTTGCAGTCGCCAATTCTCTTGACAATGATGTTACTATTCTACTTGGTAATTCCAGTGGTTATTTTACTGAAAATGGTGCTTATCCCGCAGGTTCGCGACCATATTGTGTCGCTACCGGCGACTTTAATAATGATGATCAACTAGATCTTGTTGTCGTGAATTTTTATAGTAATAACGTAGGCGTCTTGCTTGGAAATGGTGATGGAACATTTGCGAAGCAGATTACATTTCCAACAGGCGCCTATCCATATTCGGCGACAGTAATTGATATCAATAACGATACACAACTCGATATCGTTGTTGCTAGTTACGAAGGCTTTAAAATATGCATATTGTTGGGATATGGCAATGGCTCGTTCGCTAGTCAACTGACGTTTGGAGTGACGAACAAGCCAACATTTGCCATTGTTGCTGACATGAACAACGATACCTACTTGGATATTGTTGCTACAGGTCCCACTGTAGGAGGAGTAAACATTCTTTTTGGATACGGTAACAATTCTTTCTCCAACCCAGTGAACTATGTAACTAGCGCATCCTCTTACTGCGTAGTAATAGGCGATTTTAACAAAGATTCGCGATTGGATATAGTCGTTCCCGATGACAGTTCGAATAATGTTTCGGTAAAACTTCAATACAATAGAGGTGCTCTTCGAAGCGATAGAAGTTATGCGTCTGGTGACGGTTCAAATCTGCGATTTGTCACTACAGCAGATTTAAATAATGACACACGACTCGATCTCATTGTAGCTAATTCTGGTACTGATAATATAGGTATTCTCTACGGCCTTGACAGTGGTGCCTTCGAACAGCAGGTTATGTTTGATACCGGTTCGAATTCTCAACCATCATCCATCGCTATCGATTATTTCGATGACGATGACCGATTGGATATGGCTGTTACTAATTACGGCACCAAGCTTATTGGCGTGCTACTTGGATCTGAAAATAGTTCGTTCGTCAGTCAGATAATCTACGGCAATTCTTTAAATTTTGCTCCCTTTGCAATTGCCGCCGGTGATTTCAACAATGATAAACGAGCAGACATTGCTGTTGCATATGACGGAAGTGATCTCATCGATGTTTTTAGTTTATATAATACAGGAGGTTTTCAAACTGGAGATATATATTCGCTTGGCGCCGCTTCACGAAGACTGGTAGTTGGTGACTTCAATAATGATAATCAATGGGATGTTGTGGTCACGAATTTTGACATGAACATGATATTTGTTTATCTTGGATATGGCAATGGTTCCTTCGGAAATCTAACGACGTATGCGACTGGTTCCGGACCATGGTGTGTAGCTACTGGTAATCTTAACAATGATACTTATCTAGACATCGTTGTTACAAATGCAAATATTGATAGTAATGGCAATTCTATTAGTATTTATTTCGGACAGGGCGATGGCACTTTCACCAATCAAACAAAATATTCGACTAGCTACAGTCCACAGTCTGTGTTTATTGCCGATATGGATAAAAACAACCAATCAGACATCATTGTTGCAAACCGTCGTAATAATTATATAAATATTTTCCTCGGATCGGGTACCGGAACCTTCGGGAGTTACAGATTGAGTTTCAATAAATATAATCTAACATCTGAGGCTGTCGGCGATTTTAATAATGATAGTAACATGGATATAGTCGTCGGTAGAGATACCTCGAATAATCTGGATGTTTATTTCGGCTACAGTAACGGAGTTTTCGCAAACCAGACAACCTATTCCACCGACGGTACAGCATCATTTATCGTTGTTAACGATGTCAACCATGACAATCAATTGGATATTGTTGCTACTACGACAAATAATACCGTGAACGTTTTTCTCTGCTCTAATAACGGAAAGTTTGCCAATGCTACTATATTTGCCATTGGTAGTCTGCCACAATCGCTAGCGATTACTGATTTCAATAGAGATCAACATATGGACATTATTACTACCAATACGGGTAGCAACGATATAAGTGTTTTATTAGGAGATGGCACTGGTTGGTTTCGACCTCAACAGAGATATAAGACAGGATCGACACCCTTTTCTGTCGCAGCGGCAGATTTCAATAACGATGATTTACCTGATGTAATTGTATCGAATCCAGGTGAAAACAATATTATGGTACTCTTAGGTACCACCAATAAAAATTTTGATCGAAAAACAACACTCACAACTGGCCAAGGTTCTCGACCACGATCTTTAGTTGTTGCTGACTTAAACAACGATGGTCAGATGGACATCGGTAGTGCCAATTCGGGCACTAATTGTATTAGTATTTTTTTCGGGTCTGGTAGTATGACTTTCACGAATCAATCAATATACCCGACTGGTGCAGATTCATCGCCATATTCGATAGCAGCCGGTGATTTCGATAGAAATAATCAATCAGATATGGTAGTCGCCAATTATAAATCTGATACCATTGGCATTTTCCTTGGCTATAACAATGGTTCATTTACAAATCAAACAACTTACTCAACAGGTTCATCTTCATCGCCTTACTTCGTAACTGTTGGCTTGTTTAATAATGATTCGATACTAGATATAGTTGTTGCTAATTATGGAAACAATAAACTAGGAGTATTTATTGGACATGGTGATGGAAAATTTGAAGATATGATACCTCTTCCGCTGGAGTATGGATCTCATCCGTTTTCTGTAGTGGCTGGTGATTTTAACAATGATAAAAAAGTGGATTTTGCCGTTGGAAATAACGGCACAGACAGTCTGACAATACTTTTACGAACTTGTTAACTCGAAATTTCTTTTATATTTTTCGTTTGTTTGATTATATTTGTGAAAAAGAAAGGTTTTGTTCTTGAGTTCAAATACTTCTGAAGTTTATGCTCCTCACTTACATCTACCACGTAATCAACATTTATTCATTGATCGAGACATACAAAAACGTGGTAATCTCATAAGTGCATCACAGAGAGAACAACCTTCTCAATTCACACTATTATTTACATTTCTACCTTGTTAATAATTCACGCTTACAGTTACTCAATGTTTTATCTCACAATTATATTCTTTTCAAGCTTCAACAAATACTTTCTTCAGAAAAGTCTGCGATTTTAACTAACCGTTTATTCAAAAGCATCACTTCACATAATACTATTCTGAAGTTTTATTAGCACTTGATTGTGGCACCTTTCGAAGTTCGAACGGGCCCTCATCATTGCACTTGCTAGTGTGAACTGTCCATTTTCCGATAAATGAATTTCTTTCTCTGCTCCATTCTAAATCAATTCTAACTTCATGTCCAAACTTCTCTTGCGTACCACCGGTAACTCGTATATACTTCTTAATTATATTCACAGTAGAGAATGTTAACGATAAGCTACCAGCTAAACGAAATTGCCCAATATCATCGATACCGTGTCCCGTTAGAATATTCTTTTCAGTATTGAAGGTTATCATTTGCCGAGCTGGCCGATGCCAGGATCCATTTTGATCACATTGACTCAACCATTGTCCCGATTGGAAAATGTTTTCGCTATCGAGCGAAACGCCTAGCTCACATTCTATTTGTTTATCATGGTAAATTCTCTGCCGTTGACATTGTTTACGAAAAGTGTATGCTCGCCGGAAAAAGTAACTGAAACAACAAGCTCCAACAATAAGAATTACAACCGCTGTCAACAGTATGTACGACATGTATTTGAACACAAAGCATCCTACTGACGAACATTCAACTGCAATATCCTCCTTGCCGTCGTCGACATTTTCCGACAGAACTTTAACCAACATAATCAGAAAACAAACAACTCTTCGATAATAAATCATCCTATAAGACAGAAGAAAAAACGTTTAAAACTTTGTACGTTTGTCTTTGTCGACAGCCCCGTTATTCGTGTATACAAACTAGACACGTGTTGACACAAACATCGAAACAGACTCTTACCTGTACGTATATTAACTGATTATATTGTAATATGTACATCGGTTGTTATACATCACCGACCGATCATTCTTTGTCTGTATGGTTTTATTCGAAGATACAGCTTGATAGATTGTTTTTTATTATCGGGTACTCAATATTTTTTGTATTGAATCGAAATAATAAATTTATATGAAAGAAAAGTTCGTTTTAGTATTTGCATATGTGTTGCTAAATAAAATGTAATTCAAGAAAACGACGAATATTGATTTCATTGTTTTCGTGCTCCCCATTTCAAGAGAAGAAGAATGCTGAAAAGAATTACATTAGATTTATTGGTCTAGTCACTTGAAGACAACAGAAATCCATTAATATGCTCTGTTGGTGTTGACACACGTATTTTCAGTTTAAAATTTAGATTTTGTTCTAGAAACGACTCACTTATCATTAAAGTCAAAGTAAGACTATTCTTCGACTTCACATTCACAATTGTACTAACAGTTGATTCAATCTCTGCGTTGGAATTTTTCTAGATATTCGATAGATTCTTGTTTGAAAAATAATCGATAGTCGAGAAGGAAGTACCGTCAGCTTTTGATCTTGTTTCTCGTTGATAAAATTATTTGGAAATCTAACAGGTTTCTCGAAGTTCGACCAGTATAGGCATGCGACAGTTCCGAGCTGTTGAATTAAAATGGGTACAAGCATCATATGTATTCTTTTCATTCAGCATTTAATATTTCGAAAGAAAAATGTTACTGTTACTATTTATATTATAGACTTTGGACAAGAAGACAACGTTTTATTGTCATATTTCTCAATGGTGCTTGCGTTATCGGTGTGTCAACAGCTTTGGGTGTTTTCGTGCCTACATTGATAGATCCTGACACAACGAGTAAATGAATCAGAATGACCGTCTAGATCTCAACAGGTGGCTTATATAATTTTACGCTTTTTAGCGACAAGAACAACGTCCACGACATCAAGTTGGTTCTATCTTCAGAATGTCAATACAGAGTGTAAATTATAAAGATGCAAGACTTGTGTGAGAAGTCTACCATTTCCAGAAGTGTATATCATAGTCTTACAGTCAAATTAATCGTCATATTTTTATATTTCTTTACCTTAACAAAGCAACTGGTCAACTAACGATTTTAGAGTGAACGAAAATGTGAAAAAATCTCACCGATTTTCATTTCAATCTGTTTAAGTTTATTTACAAAATAAGATGATGAAATCAACTAAGAAATGTGCATGGGGATATCGCCTTCATTGTTAATATCTATTTCAGTTGGAATGAATTGTAGATTATTTAAATTTTCAATCGGACGTGTCATCGACCCTGAATGTCGTCGCGGGGTAAATTCGATCGAGTCACCTAAATACAATGGATAGAATGGTTCCACTAAATTCGTATCAGTATTTGCCATGGAAAATGGATTTTTATAATTTCTGGAGTTTAAGTAACGTAGTTCGTCTTCATCCACCCATGTATAAGCGATACTCGATGAATTCAGTTCGCACATTATCGGAGAAGGAAAAATAATCAAATCCATTGATCGATATTCTGTTCGTTGATCATTGTTTGAATAACAAGAAATTGTTCCTGATAAGAGAAGTAGTCGTTGATTTGCTTGAAGTTCAATCGTTAGATTCGATTGATTTTTATAAAACATCGCTTTCTCATTTAGGAAAGTTTTCAGTTGTGGATGAGTTAATTGTACTAAACTTCGATAGTTATTTGTAATCACATGTGCGGTTATTTCATTATAGATCGAACGAGATATTTTCTCATCAGATAATAAACTATGCAACACCACTGCGTCAATCACAAATGTTTCCACGAGTCCACAACTTGCATAATAAGTTCCATTCGATGAGGATTTGTTATTAAAAAAGGCATCAGCTCCGATGATATTTCCACATTTATAATAAGTAGTTAATGTACCATTTTTATGTTGAACAAGACCACGAATAATTAGATAAGCATTTGTGACTTTTTGATTTCTTTCTAAAAGATTGCTGTCAGGTTGAAACCATCGATGTCGAGATTTGAATAATGTTTCCCATTGATTTATTTCGATCGATGAAAGTCCTCGAAAGTATCGAAGTAAATAAATTGCTTTTTCGAATTCTTTCTTTTGATTTGTAAACACTCGGATCTTCCCATATTCGAGATTGAATAATTTATTCTCAATTAATTTCAATATGTGTGAATATTCATTATCTGCAAGAATACCTGTTTCATACAACTGAATAATCGCAATTGATTCATATTTTAGAAGCATTTGAGCACATCGTCGTGTCATTTGAACAATCCAACATAATCGATAGGATTGTTTCAAGTCCAAGAGAATATACATGGCATTGATTTGATACGTCTTCACTTCATCACAGATTTCATCCATGATTCGTTCGTTCAAATTACCTAGTTCGGGAAATTGTAAACGAATATTATCAAGTCGAGTTTTAGCAGAATGAAAACCTAAAATACACAACAATTCTTCAGATATTTTAGAAAACATTTCAACTCACTCAAAGTCAATTCAATCGTTTGGAAAATATGATCGAAGAATAATCCATCTGTCCATTGATTAATACAACGAAAACGATCAAATTTGATGAGATATCGAAGAAAGATTGATAATCGAAAATGTTCAAGAATAAGTTTCCAATGAAGTTCAAGTGAACATTTTTGTTTAGCTTGTTCGACCGATTTAATGAGAATGTTGAGTGTTTTTCGACGAATCATACCCAAATACCATTGTTTCTCATAATCAATCGCCATCGCCGTAAGGAAACGAGTGATTAATTCATTACGAATATTTTCACCATGGTGATTGGCATCTGTAATTGGTACAACGAAATCTTTTGTCTTGCCTACAGTGGGATTTGGTTGTGAATCATAATCCAAAGGTGTAGTTTGATTAGATGGTTGTGGAGCTGACATTGAGGAACTTTCCATTGTCACTCGTGACAATTGTTGATGGTAATTGGTGTGATTTTCTTCATCTAATTCTTCCAATAGTTTGTCAGGCAAGTATTCGGTTAAGTTCGTCCAATCAACATCTGCGAACTTTTCGTCTTCTTTCATTTTCGTTAATTTCCACGATGTTTGTCGTCTGACATGTTCGAATGCTTGTAAAAGAACAATCTCACTTTCTTTTGTACCTAAAACAATACAAATCGAGTTTAGCTAAGTTCATCACTTGATCGAATTACCGTGGTGTAAGCCTAAAATCTTCACTAAATATTTGCTACTTGTTCCATTAATAATCAAAGTCAGTAAGACAATCATTGAGATATGAAATAGAAAACGATGACGTGTGATTGTTTCGATTTCTGTATCAAGACTGACGATCAACACTAATATAAGTGACATACTACCACGTAGACCACTCCATGTCAAAATCACACAATCCTTCCATGATAAATGAACACCCGAGCACTTCATTAATGGATATAATATGATAACCGTTACCAGTCGTCCAATGTGAATCATAATATACAAAGCAATGGAGAATCCGAAATCTTTCGCAGAAATATCAGTAGCAGTACCGATGAATAGTCTAGCGAGAATAATACCAGTGACAGTAAAGATGAGAACATTGATAAAATAAGTAACGACTCTCCAAGCACTTGCCATGGCTGGTTGAACATTGCTGCTAATACAGTATTTGTATTTGCTCATGTATAAGCCCATGAAAACAACAGCAAGAACGGCTGATACACCCAATTCGACATCAGACACGTAGAATATCAAATATGCCAGAGCGAATGTAAATGCTATTTCGATTTCCAGTTCGTTATTGATTCGATTCAAGACAAATACACTGATTACCCCACAAGCCAAACCGAATGCAGGCCCACCTAAAGATTTCGTTCTAGATCTTCATTACGTCTCTGTTTAGCACTAAAACTTACCAATACTGTACTTAACGATGTCCACAACGATCTTTTTTGCACCATGATTACCCGTGACAAGTATATCATGAAAGATGAGAAATATCACAAACGCCGAACCATCATTCAACAACGATTCGGAGTCGATCAACGCAGCTAGAGATTTGCTTGCACCTGAGTCATGCAACAGAGCAACAACAGCGATGGGATCAGTGGCGCTTAAGATACTTCCAAACATGAGACCAACTAACCATGACCAACCGTATGGAAAGATATAGATTCCACATATGGCGATAACTCCAGTGGAAATAAACACGCCAGGACCAGCGAGAAGAATAGCTGATAATAGTTGTTGTTTGATCACATGAAAGTGGCCGTTAAACGATGAATCGAATATTAACAATGGTAAAAAGATGTAATACATCAAGTGAGGATTGATTTGACTTAATTCAATTTCACCATATAAGAAATCATCACCTGGATTATCAACGCGTGCTGCAATAATACCAATGATAAAGCCAATGAGAAGAACAACAACCGTGAATGGCAGAGGAATTTTATTTTTCAAAAACTTCGATAGTATGATTTTGTATATACATGAGGACAAGACTGAAAATGAGAGAAATAAAATAACTGTGCTTGATTTGGAGTCACTTTCGGAATGACTGTCGACTGTAGAATTCATTTATTGAAATAATCTAAAAGATGTAAATATAGTTGTCAAAATATTTTATGATAGCTGTGCAGAAAATTTTCTTGAAAAGAAAAACGTTGATTTGTTATAGGTTAAGACGTCAGTGATGTTGTGGAACACATATGCAAAATAATGACGTGATCTTTCGTGTTTACACTGTTTAAAAGCATACTTATCTTTATATTTTAAGTTGATTCAGAGTTCGGCGGGACTATGTTTTTCTCATACTGGTTGTATCAACATATTTTCTGTCGCTCAGATCGATGCATAGTATGAGATAAAATGATGTCGAACGTATAGAAAAATATGGAGCGGTGATGAAACATCCTGTGATTCTAACTGAATAGAAATATTTTTGTATAGATCTACATTTCCAACTTGCATTGTCGACAAGGGAATCAGCAAAAAATAATTCTGTGCAAGTAGAAATTACTCAGTGATGATATCTCGAAAATATCGACACGAATAAATGTCTCATAAAATTCAACGAAAAAATAGTTTACTCACTGATCCGTGACAAATAAAAAAACCTATATACATTGAATGCACATTTTTGCACATTAAGGTGTCGAAAAAGCGAGGGACCGCAAGAAAAAATATACACGTGATCTGAATTTTTTTGTCATAGTATTTATCTTTGTGCTAAGGCGTTGTTTGTAATGTATTGTTTGTTTAACCTGCAGGTAATCGAAACGCAAATATGTGAACAGCAAAAATATCAAAAATGATAATCGTAACAAAAATGCAAATAACTACCTGTGCCTTTCAGCATGATGACGTCATTCGCACACTACTGATATAAAAAGACGCATAGTGGAGCAACCTAAGTTTACTAATCCTATGGCTGGATTTGATATGCATAGTGCTATAGCATAATATAGATGAAAAGCAGTGGTCATTAAATTTTCAACAGTTGACAAGTATTTTTTGATGCATATCCACGATCATTATGGACGATGTGGTATACTTCTGTTAGCCAACGGTAACAGGAAGCGTTCCGAAGATAATTTTAGCATTGTAAGATGTTTTTCTTCAGAGTCTGCGAATTTTTACAAAAGTTGACGATAATCTGTAAAACCAACAAGCGAAAAGAGAACGAAATTTCTAAAAACTCGCACGGGATTATATTTTAGATATCCTCTTATTCGTCACACCTCTGAGTGAAATATCCAGTTTGTAATACTCAGTTATTCTTCGCCAGATCTAACGAAAGACAATCAAAGTCAAGCAATTCGAACCGGCATTATTTTTCAAATGATATAAAACCTCGATCGTAGCTTATTACCGAGTAAGCTATGTCTGCAGGAATTCAAATAGTTATGTTTATGCTTGAGTTGTGCGACAAATGAAAATGTTTATACGTGTTTGATGTGTACATCTATGAACTCGCAATTATGTTGAATATATTAGAATGCATTCGGATTCAATTGAAAAGATTTGTATAGTATTGGCCAGTGCGACAGAGCGCTGAAAGTGTTCCGGAACCGCATATCGATGGATCTTGCTCATATATCTATTCGAAAATTCCTTCCAATTTTGCCATATTTGATTCTGTTAGTTTCACTTAGAAATCATTGAAGTAAATCTAAAGAATTGTGATACTTCCCTATACAAATCATGTTTCCTTATTTATCATTTTATTATAATTAAAATTGAGACAAAACTATGAGCACTGCGAAAGTCATTCGGCAGTATTAACTATCGCAACTGTCCGATGATCTATTGGTGATACTCGATTACTACGAACACATCTTCGTAATGAACAAACCTGAAACACCCGTTGCAGTTTACTACGAAGTTCAGGTAATGCAATAACACACACAAAGGGGTTGAGTAGAGTTGTGAAATACGAGCAGTAATAACTTATGTTATAAAAATCATAGGCAGATGGATCTAGCACTCCAACTGTATCCATAGTGTACAAAACCATTGATGGAAATACAATAATCAGATATATACCAGTGATCGATACCAATTGAATAGTCATTTTCCGATAGTTTTTCCATTGCATTCTTTGGCTAACACGATACTTACTGTACCAAACCCTTGCCAAAAGTGCTAGACTAAAGATAGCAATCATACATATTGGCACGACATTATGTGCAAGACTATCCCACACACTAAGTGCGCCAATATTGCCTGCACATGTTGCAACTCCACAATCTATTTGCGTATAGTCCAGAATAGGTTCACAAGGTAGAATAAAATAAATGATGATGTAATACACAAAAGGGTAAATTGTAACCATGAATATCGGTAAATAGTGTAGAAAGAAACGTGCTTTTCGTGTTCGAAGCAGATTGTGATGAAAGACGAGAATATGTCGTTCAATTGCACCCCAAGCTACAAGTAGGGTAATGACTACATATACAGCATAATCAATATATGTCCACGTAAAGCAAAATACACGTGTGAATACTGAAACATGGCCAGTTCGGTAGAAATCGATGAACCAAATTAAGTCCGTCAGATTGAGAAAAGTGCCAAAGGCGAGAATGAGAATAATAAAATGATTATGTAGAGCATTTCGAAGTATTCGATCGACAAGAAAATGATAAAGACAGAAGAGAGAACATAGAACAGATGGAATAAGAAAAATGAGATACAACCAAAAACAAACTGGATATGGAACAGACATGTTCAAATGCAATTATTACTGTAACTGTAGTAAATCTAGAGAAAAGTATGTTTGTGTCACATTTCTTATATATTAATTACTGAATGAGTTTGAACATGAACGCTTATAATATTTTTTCTCAACCATCTCCATGATACGACATGACGAAAGGACTAGTTAATCGAGGGATTTTTGTTTGTTCTACGCGATCTCTCGTCTATGTCATTGCGTGAAAGGTTATAGTAATTAAAGACTGAAAAGAATATTCAGTGTAAAAGATTCGTTGTGGATCGCAATTTAAAGTATTATACAATACGAATTGATTAAATATGGATCTTTATTGTCTTTGCAGCACTATAGGAACACTATGCATTCATTCATCCATTTTTCAGTGAGTATTTTAATATGCCTTGGTTTAACATGATCTAGCATTGATTCAATGCGTTAAAGAATGCCACATTTTCATTTGCGTTGATTATTCTTGACTCGTTGTTAATGAATAATAACGTAAGAAGCATCATCACGAATGCACATTGTCATCATAAGTCAACTTAACGACCTTGTGGCATCACTTTTCTCTACATGAAATATTTTGATTATTCACAGATGATTCTGTGTTCGAACTAGAAGCAACGTAAATGTAGACACGATTAATTTCAAAAGAGCTTTAGAAGATTTTATGATTATTGCCAATTACAAACAACAAATTTCGAGATTAATTAAGATAAGCGACGAAGAACACGTTGTACAAATGGGTGAGGGTGAGGGTGTGGGTGAGTGAAACCTGGTTAAAACTGTTCCCAAGTGATTTTCGTGAGAGATAACACCACCAAACATCCAACTCTCGAAGATGATTGTCAGCCGATGGACTTAAGTGAAATTCACTCAAATCATCTTCACGAGAGCACTACTAGAATCTATTAGTGGCCTTCATTCGTTCATGTATAAAATAATTCCTGAAAGGTTAACGCGATGATGGAGAAAATGTCCCTGGCGGTGTACCATTACATCAAGATCTTGCTGGAGGTCGAAGATGAGACTTATTGGACGAGTGATTTGTGAGTTAATAAAAAAAGGAGTATTCATATTTCCATAGAGCTCCTTTTGTCTTTTATCTGACACATTTTTTACAGTACATCTAACTTTCGGCAAACTCAAAGTTTCTGCATTTATTTATTCCGTCGAAATATATTCTAGCTTCAAAGGAAAAAATGCCATTCGAAGTGAATCCCTCTCATGACTGACTATAAGACATTGCTCCTAATGTAGAAGAAAGGTCACCTATACATAGACCATCATAAACCTGTTATGGCTTCGAATAAAATCAATCAAACCTGAATAACATTTTCTTTGGTTATAATTCTTCTTTTTAATATTTGCAGAAAAATTTTACATAATAATATTGTATTCGTGGGGCTTTTTTCTTTTGTCAATGTGACCACATGATCGGGATTTACTATTGATGAAATATAAGTAAACATTTTTCACCGCGGTGAACGAAACAAAAGACGATATCATTTTGTATTGACTATGATGAAAATACTCCGTGTGCACAGCATTCAGTTTGAGAATCGATTTAAAGCGGTAATTCTTCTAAAAGATGTTCTTCTCAATCTGTTGTCGTTTCTCTCGTAGAGACCACAAGTTCAAGCACATCAGTTGAAAAACGAAAATAATGTAAATGATTGCTTTTATTGAACATATCTTTTTGATGCATCATACAGAAGCCCATCGTTCATTCAGCAACCTTCTCTCATCTTTCCACAGATATGTACAAGCCAAGTACTGCCGCGAAGAATTTGTTGATTGGATGAAAAATGATATCTCGTTTATTTTAGCACACGTCCGTCGTAAATCATTTCAACGTGCAAGCGGGAACAGCTGTTACTCTTTGGGCCAGTTCTCGCCGTAGATCATAGCTATATAACATTATTACTTTTCCGACAAGCGAATGGAGTTGTACCTGTTGGTGTTCGTTCTTGTCTAATAATGGTTACCATCACTATCGCGATTGGGCCGATGAATGATGGTGATGCCGACATAGTATGGCATTGTTTCAACCGCTGAAAGCCTCGCGAATCTGTCCTTGTGATGTATTCGGAGAAAACCGACATTATTTCTTTTCACTTGAAGTTTTTTATTACCCATTGATTTACGTTTATCGCATATTGACGAAAGAAAAGGTCTTATCTTCGAAAGCAAATTTGAATACATAAAGTCAGATTTCATTCATCGATTATAACAAAAGCGTCCTGATGTGTAGCCATTCTTGCTTTTATCGTTCGCTTGTATATCTTCACGTTCTAATCGCCATCTTTGAATCTGCCACAACCATTGGGTTATTCGTCTTGATCTCCATCACTCATCAAGAATTATTTTTCAAAACCAAACATCCCGAAGATGGTGATCTGCAAGCAGTTGGTACTATAAATATAATAATCATTTTCGTTCTATTTCTTGCTGGTGCAATTCGCACAATAATTTTACTCGTATTCGTCTTTCTAGTATTACTCATGCCCAGTGTATGTTTTTGCATGCTATGCATTCCACACTGTCGAAATCCATATTGTAAACTATTGAGATCGAGATCAACCAATCGATTTCTTTCATTTAATTGCAATTGCCCATGTTATCGTGCGCGTCCAAAATTACGCTTTCAGATGCAATTTATATTGATTATATTTATCTCATGTATTCGTATAGCAATGATAATCTTCTGTTTCACCATCCAACACAATATTGCAACGAAAAGTCTTGCTGTTATCGTTGCCATTTCATTCTTCTTTCTGATAATCACTTCTCTCCTAGATTTCTATCACTATCGTGTATGGTGGCATTACAAACCGATCTTAAGTAAAACTACGGAACACGTTGAAATACCAACGGCACCACTATCGAAGAAACACCAACGTTTTATTCCTTATCATTTATTGGGTGACAATCGTACTACACATTTCGGCGATAAAGCCTGTTCGAATAACCGATGTCAAAACCGTGATTTAGAACACATATTTATCTTTCATTTCAAAGGTTACAATCCCCAGCCACGTTACTTTGATCTCGACGAACGAACGCGTTACATTGGCTTCCATCAAACAGATCCGGAGTCGGCAATACAAATTGCTCATTCTGACTTTCGAATCAGCGTCAAACATGAATGTAGCATGTTAGGTCATGGCGTCTATTTTGCTCGATCGAGAGAAGGAACAGACAGGAAAGCGAATCGTCAAGGTGCGTTTATATGCGCCGAAATTAACATGGGAAGAGTGCTGAGAGTGAATGCACACGAAAGAAATCTGTATCGCGGTAAAAAAGATTGGTGGACGACCCATGATTCAGCTTATTTCTGTCATCCGGATGCTGCTTTTGATGAATTCTGTATCAAAGATCCATCTCAAATTCTCAAATGGATCATGGTGATCGAGAAAAACGATTCGAAAGTTGAACTTTATGGCTTAGATCAAGAATTTGATGATACGAAATGTTCGTGTATCTAGGAAATTTATTTTCACAGGTATTCACAATCTACATATAAAAAGACACGACTCAAGTTGACACTTTCTTTCTTTTTCCTCATTTTAATTGTCAACTAAAAATTTTCGAACTCGGTTGCCGTAATTGTCTGCAACATAAATATTTCCATCTCTATCGAATTTGAATCCCATTGCTCGACACATATGTCTCGGATCTTTAGTTAAGTTGTCAGCACCGATGATAACTTCTCCTGATTTGATTCCAATTGTCCATCGGACTATGCGAGCGTTGATTGAATCACAGACATACACTTCTTTCTCATCATTGTCGACAATAACTGCAGATGGATAATTGAATTGATTCAAATTCGTGCCGATATCGTTACCACCAGCAACAATGACACCTTGTTTACTACCGGGAGCCCAACGTCGCACACATTGATTCACGAAATCTGCCACATAGAGATTACCTGATCTTTCGGCGACGTAAATACCCATCGGATGATATAGTTGATTTGGTGCACTACCATAGCCATTGCCACCAGCGACTACTTGCTTATTTTTCCCATTTCTATCGAATTTAAATACAGTTGATTGTATCCAATCAGAAATATAGATATTGTCATCTTTATCCACGAAAATTCCTGAGCATGATTGAATAACTCCACTTTTGGCGTCCATCAATGTTATTGCTTGTCCACCTGGTGTGATTTTCAAGACTCGACACGGGCAATAGACTTCCGCGACATAGATATTATCATTTCTATCGATAAACATCGCTGATGGCTTGTTAGCTTTATCGTACGGTCTCCAAGGATTAGTTCTAGAAGCAAACTTGCTCATCGCAATCATTTCAGTACAGTATAATTCATTCTTACTCAGTACTGTTCTCAAACTTGTAGAATGTCACTCCGGTTCGATTACCATTACCATTGACTGGAAAGCGTTGTATACGGCTGTTCTCGTAATCAGCTACGTAAAAATATTGATTTCTACTATCGATCACAATATCCGATGGAGTATTGAGTTCATTAGGACCTGAACCTGAATGTCCTTGCTCGTCACCTGCTACCACTGCGCCAACCTGTTGCCATCTCCTTGCTGCGTTACTTCTTACTTGATTCACTACAAACTCGACCTGACTTAACAGTTGAGGTCTCTAGATGGTAACTCACTTGAACCATTTCGACTCGATGATTGTCTGCCTCCGTACATGTCCGTACTCGCTCGTTTCTCTTCACTTGAAAGCAAAACGCAAGAGAAAGTTTGATTCAATCTGATTTCTTAACTATCGAGAATATGAATTGCCGTCGTCATTTTCACGTGCTTTTTATCATTGCAGTAAATACTTCGAAAAGCAAGAAAACATGCCCATGTACAGAGAACATTCGTTATTGCAATCAAATTTGCAACGACATTTTTCCACGAAAGCATACCGGTCGGTCATATGAACACATCAAATAAATTCCTAATTGCCGACAAATAATATTGCAAATCGAAAACAAAATGCTGTAACCATTAGTATACACTTATGACCACAACAAAAATCAAATCAATCAATGAATGATAGATACAAATATTTTCTACCTGAGTTTGTTGCTTCCCTAATGATTATTCATCTATCATTCGTTGCAATCAAAAAATAATAATTAATTAACTCTCTTTTCACGCTGATGACAGACATTACTTGTAATTAGGAGAAAAACAGAGAGTAAATACAAATATCTGAGTGTAAGGAAAGAAATTTGTTTCTCTTGTTTCCCGGCAAATGCAATGTGTCCGTGGAAATTTTTTTTTTCTGTAAAGAAACAAATTTTCATGTTCATCAGGATAGGAGAAGTTCCTTTTTTGTCGGATGGTCTTCTGTTTATCGGCATGCTGGTGTATCGCAAGTATTTTAGTCAAAGAGAAGCGTTCCGGTAAAAGCGAGAACAAAGTTTTATTCGCATTGACATTTCGTTGGTTTCTTTTGTTAGCCCATGTTTGAAACGGCAGTTCGATAAAATGACGAGCAAATACAGCAAGACCAACACCAGCGAATAATTTTATAATTACACCGTTTTCGGTCATAGTGCTGACTAAAAGTAAATATGCTTTAGGTAGTGTTTCACTTAAACAATAGAATGTACAGAAAAATTCACCCATCTAGATAGACAGGTACACATCATCAAGGATACAAACGCGCCCATGTGTAGTACAGCAGTATATTTGAATAGATTGAGATCTAGATATAGCAATGATGAACCGATGAAAAATAAAATTCCGAAAATGAAATGAACATCCAAGTTGGAACAACGGCACCCACACATTGGATGTGTTGGTAGTGGAGATGCCCGTGTTTTGTTCTTGATCAGCGTCTTACAGTTAAGTCATGTCTATGTTAATATCATATTGATGACGATTTTAAGACGAAATGATACCGGTAAGCATTGCAAAAATAAATTCATCGATTCATGTGTAAGGTAATATGTTCAGTGTTATTCTTGGGAAAGAGAATCTTCGACGTGTTGAATTGAAATGGCGATGGTATAATTTGACTTGTGTTTAGCATGTAGCGATTCAGAGGACGAACAATTCTGTTTGTACTTAAGTAACACGGTCGATCTTCACTCCAAACACATCGAATAGTATAAATCGATAAAAGCAAGGAGAAATAATACAATGGAAACAAACGAGCTGCTCGTCTTCCGATGAACGAGCAATAATACTTAGCTGACTGAAATTTGCAATAGCCGTAATTCCAAACCATAACAAAGCCACTCAGACAAAAAGAATAAGGCGACAACACCTACTTCGTATAAACCTATGACGGACTTTCTATTGTTTCTCCATGTGTAGAATGGTATTTTAATATAATAAGAGGCAAAACATCTTATGATTACACTTGATTAAATTATATTGGAATGCATGCTGATATTTTCGAAAGTCGGAGTAGAAAAATGATGAATTCTAACACAAAGTATATAATAGAAGTGGGTGAGTTCATAGGCGATATCTGAATAATTATTTGGTAAATAACTTGTTTTTTGTCCTTTTCTTAGTCATCTAATAAAACATCGAAATTGAATGAGATTGGTTAAGTTTTTCCAAAGTTCCGGCAAACACCCCAGGCATACAAATGGTAGAAAGATAATCACATGATCAGTGAGATACGATAGAACTATCGATGCTGGCTCCTGCAGCATCAATCCCAGCAAATGCATTATAGAAAGAAAGAAAAGTGGAAAATTAACGGATAGATACAATGCGGAAATACTGAGTAATTGAATGGCCATTCTGCGATATTTCTTCCATACGATCGGCTGATGAGCCGTTCGTTTGTGACAAACGACGCGAATCAATAGCGTAATATTGTAGAATATAATCAATATTGTAGGTACAATCCCATGTAAATAAAGTTCCCAATAAGACAGAAACTCTTTCTCATGATAACAACCATAATCTCCGCAAACGTCCCAACTATAATTCCAGTCAGTGGTACACGGATATAAAAATATTACAACGATGTAAAACAGTGTCATATAGATAAGAAGAGAATATAATGGTATATAATGAACAATAATTCTCTTTAATCGAGTACTGACCAGTTGGTGATGAAAAATGAGAATGTGTCGTTCGAATGAGGCCCATGCTAACAGAACTATAATGGTATTATAGATTCCATAATCGACAAACAACCAAATAGAACAAAATACCGATGATTTTAACCATACTTGACCATCCAAGTAGTAATATATTGTGGTGTTGGATACATTGAACGAAACATAAACTGAACCAAGAATAAGTATAGTGATGATGGAATGGTGATGGATGGATTGGCGAAGAGTTTGTATGACAAGGAGATGAATGAGAAGAAAGAGAGAACAAAGAAGAGAAGGTACAATGAAAGGAACAAGAAACCAAAAACAAAGACGATTGGACATCAACGAAGCATAGTCATCAGCACTATCGTTAGACTCGTTCATCGTATTATTCAAATACATATTTAGTAGGTAAGTGGAAATGACACAGATCGTCTTTTTTTCATCTTCTTTTAGATCACATGATGGTAGTTCGTGCTCGCTTACACCTATGTAATTATCATTAGCTTTTCACAGGACGTATGTTTGAACGCTCAACGGATGTTTATTACGTCTCAAAAGTACACTCTGATTGGCAAGAATCCGGTGCATGAAAACTTTGCCACTTATTGAACTTTTATTCTAGAATTGAACTTGGAATCAGTTCTGTTCTGTCATTTTAGTACTTGATAATTCATGTTTAAAGATCGCTTGTTGGAGTTTGAACGTGAGCATAAAGCTAAATAGAGACACATAATAATTTATTCGTGCAGATTGCTCAGATTGAAATTTAACAATGATATATTCCATTTATTTGCTACGATACTTACAAAAAAGTCTTCATTACTTGTTTTTATGAATATAACTATCAAGTTTGTATACTAAAAGAAAAAGTGATTGTCTATAGGGCGTTGTTTGGATGGGGGGCAGAACATGAATTGTAGAGTAAATTTCAAAAATAAAGCGTACAGTTATTTAATTCATGCATCGTAATACTCGTTATCGCATTAAAACATTAAATTCGACAATTTCAAATGGTCTCAACTGGTTGTTCAGGTAAGCCAGCTGCTTGTCGGATAATATCATTGATTTTCTCTGCACTCGCTAACAGAAGCTCAGAAACTGGAAGTTTTATGTCTTCTGCGTCTATATCGCCATCTTCAGCTAGTGCATCCAACAAGGTCAGGTAATTTAAAATATGCTTATGGGCTTTTTTGTAGAGTCTGTTTTCGAGTTCGTTTATATGGAAAACTTGTTCGCAGAGTTTTGAACGTTGATAACGTTTATATTCGGTCACAAAGCCGTCTGTATCACAATAAAGGTGGAAACGTCTGCGTACATTTGGTGGACTACCATAGATATTAACCATGACAATAGCATGATGAGGAAGGAATATGTCTATTTCTCCCGTAAAGTTTGCATAATATTCTATTATTTCTTTGCATTGAGGTGGAGTGTGGCAATGGAGGAAAAAGTGCTGGTGGAAGAAATCCGGTCGATCAAATCCCTGTAAGGCGTTGTTTGATGCCAGAAGTATTAGTATTGATGAAGGATCCGCCCTGAGCATTGAATTAATCATCTGAAACTACAAAACATTTGATTAGCTAGAAATGTATCCTATTCCGCGACTTTGTGCATCGCCGGAACTGGTTCCGGCGATGCACAGGATTGTGGAATAGGAGAACTGCTCATTTTATTCTATTCAAAAAACTTAGCAGAGGTGAGAAAAGATATTAATAATATTATAGTCAACATTACTTTGCTTAAGGAAAACGTGAATCAAATATGTAGAATGTAAACTTAAATGTGAGCTCTGATTGAGTTAGTTTCTTTTCGTAAGAAACACTGATGAGTTCTGATTAAGTTCTATTGCTTTCTGGTAATATTTTTGTGCCAACTCGCGGTTCATATTTTCTGCACAGAATTCTCCGATTCTCTCACATATCGAGGCACGCTCAGCAGCCCATTGCAGAGCAAGCGCTCTTGATTGATAGTATATTTTTTGCGCGTTTGGAAATTCTTTCAGTAACATCTGATCACTTTCTGTAACTGATGGATGGTCACGTATACTGAGAATATAAATTTGATGAACACAAGCCATTGATGATAATTCTTTTAAAATATTCGTTTCGTCCTTTATGTTTTCCGATATGATTATAGGACAAATGTGGTCTCTTGAATGAATCTCTTTCAAGTTCGCGATAAATTCTGAACCGTTGTCAAATAATACGCCTTCTTCATGAGTCAGCGTTTTTAAAAGTGTGACAAGTTCATCACCTGCTGATCGTTGTTCGACCGTACAATAAATAAAGGTACTGTTGCGCAGATTTGCCAGTAAATCCTCTTCAAAATACGAATCGTCAAGTAGTGAATCATCTCTGGTCTCAATCATTCGATCGACTTGATTGATCAAACTGTTCACGTATCGCATAGGTTTTAGCGCTAAGTGTGCATCGAGTTTGTCTGCACGACCCAAAAGAATTTTCGCCCAATAAAAATAAGTCAACGCCTGGTGAATATTCGTTATTATGTCCTTTTCAAGAGATCTTTCTCCGATTTTAACATAGTAGTGTGATATGTCGCGCAATAATCGGCACAAAAGATCGAGTTCATGACCAAAAGTAAGCAGATAATCAGCATATTCCATCTGCCAATCGAGATCTAGCCATTCGTAAAATTGCAAAACGTAGATTTGAATGCGCCCATCTTCCAATTCTGCCGTATATTCCGAGCAAATCTGAGGAACAAACGTTTGTCCAATTACATCAGATACAATTATATAGATTTGCTTATCTTCTCGAATGCTTTCACAAATATAATTCAAACATGAGGCTGATTTAGTAAAAGCTGCCAACTGAGAAGCAATGCCAAAATCGATCGTTGAAAACTGGCATGAGCCATAATCTATATTGTCGTATATATCAACCATCGAGAGATCATCACTAGTGGACGGATCGATATTTCGAGCAAATACTCTCTTAAGATGAATATAATCATTTGGTGAACCAATATGATCGTCTAACCATATAATTGAAATATCATGAAACGATGTATTCATTTTTTGATCAACTGTATATTAAATAATCTAAAACGTGTATCGAGACGTAAACAAGTACACTTTCCTTTTCGCTTGCTGAAGAAAAAACCAATATAGCATCTCCAAAAAGGAAAAATGCCCATTTATATACACACACGACACACTCTCATCTCGTTACCTACTTCCTTTCTTTTTTTTCCAATCTCACTTTTCTTGTCAACATTAGTCTAGAGCAACAACAAAACTTTCTTCCTTTCTTTTTCTTCATACAACCAATAGAGCAATTGATGACTCAGAGAAGCTATAAAACAGATACGCTGTCTTCATGAAGTTTTATTGAGCATATAGTGTGTATCTACTTTATTTAGCATTAAATAGATTAGAAACTTTTGTTTTTATTCTTGCGATTGGATTTTTGCTGATTTCCTTATCTCAATGATCAAGGCAACCTACGATAACTTTGATAAGATCGACTAAAGATGTGTTCAATGTCCATTTGATTTTACATTTCAATAATTCATGATCGAGTTCCCCTTAAAATATTGTTTCCTTATATGAAAAAAGATTCTTTACTTTACTAACCATTTTCGTTCACATTTGGATGATTGACAGGAGTCAAAAAGTGTACCCTTGGTAGATTAACCGGATAAGTTTTACCCAATTGTAATTGTATTCTAACCGTAGATTTTTCAAAGATTTCCGAAGTGGGAAATATTTGTCCAACAATTGTATAGTTTTCCGTCTGATATGGCTCATCGTCGTCATCATCAGAAAATGGGGATTTTTCGAGTAAAAATCGAACAGATGCATCACTTTGATTCAAAAGTTTTAATCGGGTGACATTCAGATAAAAATTCCTGCTTGATTTCAAGTCAATTGCTTTGTTGAACTCTAGTAAAAGTTAGCAAAGCTTATAAATCATCATTTGTGCTACACATACTCGAATTCAAATCTTCTCTTAATTTCGAAAATTCTGCTTCACTCAATTGCGTACTTCCAGTAGTGATAACCTTCTGATTGTCTTTATCTCTTTTGATATTATATCGACCATGTGCAATTGCCATGGTTTCATCCGTAATTTGTTTTGATGGGTGGATGAAAACTAAGCCATCGAATGTTGCTGTGTAAATGAAGTAGTTTATGTGATTCTTATACTGAAATTCAGCGGCAACAACATCGCCAACAGGTGATTCAGTTGAATATACATATTTCGATAAACTATTTTTCGCTGTTTGAATTAGTTTATCTGGCTTTGTTCGTTGATTGTTTGGCATGATTTGGAAATATAATGAACCATGTTGAAATAAGACCCATTCTTTATGTTGATCACCAAGGACTGTCAGCAAATAGCGAATAGCATCAAGAAAAAAGATGCAGAAATCGTCTTCTGTTGCATCAGTCATGACAGATATGTGAAAATATAGAATCTAACGTTGTCACCAATATTTTCATGCAAACATACAGTGTATCATATGTGGTGTCATAGAGAAAATACCAACTATAAGTTAACTTATCTTTTTTCGTTCTGATAAAATGTGCAATATGAAAAGCTCCGAAAAAAATATATTTATGAAAAAAAGGAGCCTTTATCGTTAAGTCAATTGCGTATCTTATAATTCGCCATGTATTTGAGTGCTAGTCGTAAATCTTAGCTGAACGAAGATTTGTAAGATTGAGCGGGCAGATAAATTACTGTAGAGTATTCACTTTTGAGGAAAGATAACGAAAACGTAGCTACACCTATCGAGATTATATTGAAGGAAACGGCATATTATAAAGCTCCGTTTGTCGCTGCGGTCCTTTTCAATCACGGTTTCACAATTTCTCGACTAGTAACGAAATTTCATCCCCCTTGAATTTTGTAATCGCTCTAGGTATGGTACGAATCTTTCGCAACCATCTAATTTTACTTATTCAAAGACGTCATATGTAATTACATGAAGATCCTAACCCGATTCCATGATATTTGCAAGTACTTCCGCAATAATATTCTATAAATACACGCTCCATCATCATACACTAAAACGAACTTTACTTCCAGTTTACTCTCAAGAAGCAAATATGCCGATCTATTCAACACTATTGGCTCTCCTTCTATCGATTTCACACTGTTGTTCACTTGACTCAAAAATGTCGACAAGTAAATATTATCAATCAGAAAGAAATAATTTTAATAGTGCATATGTCTTAGGACTTCAACGCAACAGAAACACCATTATTCGAAAGTATGATTCGGAAGTAAACACTTTTTGTGCTGTTGACGGCAGTAGTACAGCGCACCTTGATTGGCAATATTTACGCATCGATGCGCATTCAAATTATGCTCAAGGTTGTGGGCAACAATTCACACGATCATTATTGACCTTAGACGAAGTCGACAGTTTACCATCCAACGCTGTCATCAAATCTGCTCAAATCAAACTATTTGGCTATCGTCCTGAAGAATTCGAAGCATATTCTTTTACCGATGGATCAACTGTTACCAACGAAGTATTCATCAAACGAATTCTTACTGAATGGGACGCCAATACAGTGACATGGATGACACAACCGAGTACGACTGATACCAATGCAGCCGTGATTCCAAGTACAGAAGCAACTTTTCCTGGTACATCAGCAAATACGAAGTTATATAACTTTACAATTGATATTACGTCACTCGTTCACGATATTCAATCAAGTGGACCAGGAAATAATCACGGTGTTATGTTTCAAATGAAAACAGAAGAGAAATATCGAGCTATGGTCTTTTGCTCATTCAATCATCCTGATATTCAACGACATCCACAGATTGTAATGGACATTGAATCTTCTACAACTTCGACTTCCGTGCGAAACGTTCTATTTTTACGAAACTCATTTATTCTTTTTTTTTTTATTGTCTCTCTAATCTATATTAAACCATTCGTTTGACATCTTTTCAATATACTCATGACTACGATAATTAGTTTGGAGACTCTTTTTTATTTGAAGTTAAAAAGTGATACATAAATTGTCCAAACCAATATGCAATGAACCTGATCCCGATGATTGCATGAAAATTTTCGTCAGGCCTGGCCAATTGAATACTTGTGAAATTGCTGGATACGTATTCAATAGAACTGTAATTGTGTATAGTTGTGTATTTGAATAATAGCCAGTAATTGTCAAATTGGTCGAGTTTGACCATCCTGCTGCCATTCGACAAGAATTGAGCGATATCGTATTAGTTTCTGACGGTGTTTCTATTGTGAGAGTAGTGTCGAACCATATTGCATATACACCAGAACCGCAAACATAATAATAACCAGAATTAGGATATACACTCGTGTTTAAATACCATGGAGAGGCCCAATTCAGTCCCGCATAATTTGATGGTAAAGCTGCTTGAAAGATATCTGCGTTTGGAATATCATCAAATGTAAGAGGTGTTCCACCGGACGTGCACACTAGAACACATCAGTATAGTCTATTCAACATGTCGTCTCTATCCATCGACTTACAAATGTTGGTTGTAGAAATACTAGTTGTAGTTGTTGAAGTTGTCATAGGTTCTATGTACAAGAATGCAATGCTCGATAGTTTTAGAAGATCTTGTGAATAAGAGACTGATCTTATTCATACTTACCGGGTGGTATTCTTGTCTCAGCAATAACGATCATCGTTATGGTATCTGTATCAACAACCATGTTTCCATTTAGATCAGGTATGTAATCAAATAGATTACAACGGGTGGCTAGCCGATGAAAACTGATGGCTTTACAATAGATTTCGGATAAGCAGCTTGTTTGACATTGGCGGACATTTAATGTGAGAAAAGTGTTGGACGGTAAACAAGTTGTATTTGCACATTGAAATTGCCATCCGTTTCTAACAGACATTCGAAATAATCGTGTGTTCTGTGAGCTCGATTGCATAATATATACGAAGAGCAATACGAAATAAATTTTTGTTCTAGCCATCAACAAGAAAAATTCTGTCGTTTATGACATATACTCGCACCCATGAGTTACACAATTTGTTAAATTTTGCTCTTGTAATACACTTTTGTTTTAATCAATGAAGTAGAAAGAAAGCGATCCTCATTCTTTATTCTCTTTGAACGTTCTAAAAGCACCTTCAGATTGAGAACAGTCACGAATCTTTTTGCTCTTCTTCCTCTCCAGATAGAAGTTACACTACTTTTGCATAAAAAATCATTCGTTTATTTAAATCATACTTCACGACTTCATATATCCTAATGAAGCCATCTTAGACAAGGATATATTCCGGTTACATGAATTGTACGTTGCGGGTTATTACAACTTCATTCGTTCGAGATCGACTTTATTTCTATTCGCATTGACAGTATTTTCAAATGTAACCGCAATTCTTTTTCGGTCAAATATTAATAGTTTAGCCTGGATGCGGATGTTCCCTAACGGGTTTGAATAATCGGCAAAATTGCTCGCGGTAAACCTTTCCAGACAAAATATGAAGAAAAAACGACATGAAATAATCGCACTGCATCCATATTAAACAAATATACCGTATAGCGATTATGGTCGGCGTACGCGTCGCTGCAATAAACACATTTAAACAATAGATCACCCCGAACGGAGTGGTTAGAATTATATGAACGAATATTTGAAGAAGTAGCATACGTGCCAATTGTCCTTCTGTTCGACGAGTGGGTGTCGTCGGACCGTTTTGTACTCCTGTACGGATAGAATGCTTACGAATATTGAAAATGGTCAGAGTGCCAAAAACTAGTATTAATAATGGTCCCAGCATGTAATAACCGATGACTTGAGAAAATGTATAAAGATTGGCTGGTAGAGTAGTGTATAGGCGGCATAGGCCAATTGTTGGATCGAAATAGTAAATGACAAACATTGGTATCATGTATATCGTACCTAATATTATACTGATAATAACTGTGAGACGTGCTATTCGCTTCGTGCTTGCTGAATTGAATGAGCGCGACTTCGAACTGGAACAATATCGATCAAATGACGCTAGAACGAGCATAACCCGAGCAAGTATCGGCGGTAAGAATAGGATATAATAGTATATACTACATCCTATCGGTGTATTCTCCCATCCGATCCACAAAGCACGTATAACTTGTGTTGGACATACCAGACAACTATAAATAATGTTCAAAATTGCGTAAGCAATGAAATAATGCGAGCAAGGTGAACTACGAAGAGCATTGGAGGAGAGGATGCGAATACTGAAACTATTTGTGACTAAAACTAATGTGAATAGTATGGGTTGAATATAAATATTTGATTTTAAAACTTGATCGTATAATGCACTCATGTTGATCAAATTGTAAAAAGTATCTTCAATCCAAATTTCAGTGACACCATCGCTGATAATAAATTACAAGCGTTGAAAAGTTTATAATAATATAATAACTATGGGAATCCAACACTATTTTCTGTCCTGGATTTATCTAAAATAATAGAATAGATGCTTGAACTATCGTTTCAGACAAAATTGAAACGATAGATTTTATATGAGCGCTGTAGAAGGTTGGGAATCAAACTGATATTTATAGGAATGTCACACACAGAAGAGTTCAATACAACATTTGTATAACATAAATGATGTCTAGACATATTTCCATCAATGTTTTTTCTCTGTGTACTAACAGTAAGATCGATATGATCGTGTTAGCAAGAGAAAATTGTGACTTATCCTTTTCTTTTAATTTGTGCGTGCTTTTCTAATTGTCACCCTTCTCGTGCGAACCAGCTGTGACGTTCATCTTCTCAGGCTCTTAACCTATCTCAAATTAACACGCGCCAAAAAAAAATGTAAGATAGGCAAAAATAGAAATACAGTTGCTAGATTGATTTACCGTATTAGACGATAATAGATATTTTCTTAAATGATTCTTTTATCATCTTCCATCAATTATTTTTACCATAATGTATTCCATCGTATTTCAAGCAAGCATATGGCCACAGCTTGCATTCGGATCAATAATAAGATTCTCTTTTCAACAGTTCTATGTCATCCGAGACTGAGGTTAGCAAGTAAAGGACAAAGAAAGATCTTTGACAAACAAAGATATAGACAAAAATCACTCTATTTCATTAATGAAACATTCCAATAAATACTGTCTATACGGATGGGTCGAATCATTTTTTCCAAGACGTATTTTCAATGGTGAAATTATATGACCATCTCATCGTGTGCTGCAAATGAATATTTTTTAGTTAAGTGAATGCTATCAAGAAAATTTTTATATTGATGAAATCTTGTATTTATTGTGTTTGTCATACACTTTAAAAAACATCACCTTTTTTTCCATATAGTCATTTATTATACATCAATAGAAATAGCTTTCATCACGAATCACGACTACTTCATTCCCGTATATGGTTCGATATTTTGAATAGCTACACCCGTGAAACAACTATCTCCACAAAATAATGAGTCGTATCCACATAATGATAAAAGATTGTGATTATTTTCATCGACATCCAACATTACAGAATATTCCTCTCCGTGTTGCCCAAAAGATGCATTTAACCAATTCAAACACGATGAGTAGATTCTATCCAGCGTTTGCTTTTCACCCTCGTTCCAGCCTTCATCGTGTGAATATAACTGAGCTTGATTTTCATACCAATCCTTTGTTTTACGAGCAACAACCTAAAAGTAACAGAGTTAAGTAGTGAAGAGTCATCATTTTCATGCGCGAGATTTGTTCAATCACAGTCTAAATCAATACTTCAAGATATTTTCCATACTAACCTCTCCATTTCGGACAAATATGGTCAGTGAAGTAGGTGGCAGATATCCTATCTGCCGTGAGAGTGTGTATTGATAAGAATTGTGCCATAGTGTTCGCATACGTTGCCATTGTTGCAAACTACTTCTGAATTTTTGCTGCATTTCTTCCGGAATCTCTGAATAAGACAATGAGGGAATCCTCAGCAGAGATCTGTTTATTCGTCGTACATTATGAGCATGACTTATGTAGAAAAACGTGATGATTGCTAAGAATCGAAATGCTGAACTGAAGAAAAATAAAATATTTAATATAACTGAGGAATGTCAATTTACGTACTTCATTTTAAGAGGATGACTGGAATTGCTTAGATAAATAGATATGCTTTTCTGTCGCTGTTTATAGATGTTTAATGAGCGAGGATGTTAACAAAGAAGTTAACCTTCTAATCAATGAATATTCTCTCATTGATCTAAAGGTCATGGGAAAAAAATGACAAAGAAAGAAAAATAAATTATATCCTGTCTAAAAACAAAANATTGGAAAAGAAAATGTTATCACCCAAATATGCAATAGCAACACGAAAGAAAATGGAAAATCTCTTTTCTCTTGCTTATCATCATAAACACGATTCAATTGTTTTATCAACATTTGCTTGTGAAGTCAATAATAATCCTGTTGATCATATTGTTCAACTCTTTAGTTCAGTCATTGAACAATATGCTGGTTTCTTCAAATCAATCACTTTTGCCATTCCTCATTCTCAAACACTCTTTGAAACATTTGAAAAACTTGATGGAACAGTCAATGCAACGAAACTCATTCGAAAATCAAATACAAACTTTGGTCCATATCGAATTATATCCGAAGATGTTCGAGTAAATGATCTTAATATTTGTGATTTGCCACCCTGTCAATTCGGTGGTCGATGTCATGAACGAAACAATCAAGTACATACAGAACATTTTTCACATCCACCTTTATGTCCCAAAGCGTGTCTTAATGGTAAATGTGATGAAACAAAAGATCTCGTTCATTTATATTCATTTATTCATCGAATTCGATGTCAATATGGTGGTGAATGTCGACAAATTGATGATGAAAAACATTGTCAAAGTTATGATCATCCATCATATTGTTCGAAAGAAAGTTCTTGTGAGAATATGGAAGCAATTCATTTACGAGAATATCGTCATTTACCACTTTGTCAATATTCTCATAATTGTATGGAACTAAGAAAGAAAAATGTACATCATATGAAATCTTTTCGTCATTGTCCTCTTATTTGTCCACGAAAGAATAATTGTGCTGATTTTCATGATCGAAAACATCTGTCTGAACTCCAACATCCATTTTCTCGTCCATGTCCATTTACACCATATAACTGTCGACTTCATAATGAACTTATTCAAGCGTCTGAAAGTAACAAACCTTCACAAATTGCTCAAACTCATTGTCTTGATTATTCACATGTTTGTCGATTTGGTCGTCATTGTCGTGATCAGACTCCGTTACATTTACAAAACTCAATTCATGTTGCTCGTGTGTTGTGTTCTGATGGCGACGAATGTACGAAGTTGAATGAAGAAGAACATCTGAATTTATTCACACATCAGAATATTCTCGACATTCGACTTGTTTGTCGACATTCAAATCAATGTCATGATCGTCATAAACTTGAACATGTGAAGAAATTTCGTCATCAACTGACTTCGGATGAGAATGGTGTTGTTCAATATGTTGGTTTGAATAAAACCATCGATTTTGTTCGAAATCATGCAGAAGCAGTGGAACGTGTGAATGAATATGTTGAAAGTGAAGGTTGGGAAACGTTGCCATTAGGAACGATTCCTGATGATATTCTCAGCTACATTCGTCATGTTCAACCTGTTCATCGATGTAATCCAGTGATATTTGAATCGATCATTCTTCATGGTCATGTCATGAGTCGATCATATATGGAAAAATTGAGGATTCCAAAGTTTGTTGCTAATTCTGTTTTACAACATAGTCGAGTGCGACGAATACCAAACTTAAGTACGGCAGAAGACAAAGCACGTGCGTATGTTATCGCATTGGTGAAAGATGAATTTGAAAAGAATGGATTTCCACCGAAAGACACAACGACACCAGCAGCAGCTTCTATTGCAACAGCGTTCCCAACTGTAACAACTTTGGCAAGTGAAATAACGATGAGTGAAAATCGTGTTTCAGCATTACTCGGAAAGAATGACACAGATGTGTTGAAACGAGTTGCCATTGAAATAGCTCAAGCGTCGATCAAACTACATGCAAATCCACTTGGAATTGGTTATGAAGTAGATATGAAGTTAGGAACTGATCGAACTATTTTCAGTGTTCTCGGACCACATCTGGGACATTACTATGGAGATATAGTTATTGTGTTTAAACGGGAGATTTTACATCATCCAGATGCGGAATTCACCATCCAAGCAGGAACTTCATTTCATAGTGCAAAAGCTTTTAACTGGCGTCCATGGTTGGGTGATGTTTTAACAGATGTGAACGAAAGAATAAAACTATTTCATGCATCGAAACTACATGCATCTGTTCCTGGTTATGATTATGCTGCAGCTTTAGAATTAATGGCTATTACCAGTTCAATCTTAGACAAGAAATCTATGAACATTAGTCTCCAAGATATTCTCACTCGATGGATTCAAGTTGACTCTCATCAAACAGTCGAAGCTCATTTACCTCAACTCATACCATTAGATTATATTGATCATATCTATTTACCACAAAACATCTATGATATGCTCAATGAAGCAACACAAAAATCCATGAAAGCAGTTTTTCGAAATCGTGTAACGATCACTTCACATGAAGGAACAGATAAACCTGGTTTTGGATTTGGTCCAGTACCTGCAGAACCAGCACGAGTTGAATATCAGAAGTATCTTACTCAAGAACTAAGCAGTAAATTCAGGAAACATATCGACACTCCACTACCAAGATCTATTCAAGGAACAATCATTACAATACCATCGACACACTTCGATCAACATTATGTTTTACCTTTGACAATTTCTCAAGCTTATCAACAATATTGTTCTGATCATTCACCACTAAGTGACATAACAATATTCATCTATTGGCAAGCAATGAGAGGAGATATGATGTTAACATTAGCGAATGAACAGATCAATCTACAAACAACACAAACAAATCTGAGTTGTTTAGTTTGTTATGTTGCTGAAATACCTGAAGTGGAAACCAACAATTATCATGAACATCATTCATATCTGAATAATGACAAACCATTTTCACATGATCTTCTCGCGAAAAATCATAAATATGCAGCTGGTTCAGATAATTTCTATGTTGGATGTAACACTGGTGATTTTCTCACGTTTTGTCTTCAACTTCATCTTTCAACAGGAAAAGTGACATTGTCACATGCAGGTGCCAATTCGATCTATAATCATGACAAAATTGTTCATACATTCAACAAATCACATCTGGATCTAAGTGCTTTGGAATATGTTCATGTGAGTGCTGGTGCACATACAGTGCCAATTCGAAATGTAATGATTTGTTTTGAAAAACAACATGAACTACATCCAACATATGATATGGAATTCAGTTCAAGTTCAGAATTAGTTGATGGTAGTCTTTCTTCAATATCATCTCTCAGTTCTCTGATTCCATGTGGAGACAATGTGAATTGTCTTCTTCAATTGTCACTTAGTGAAAAGGAGCACAATTCGAAGTTTTCTCATCCATGTCGATTTTCTGAACTGTGTCGAAATCGTGAACCAAACTTAACACACGAACCGCATCGAGTACCAACGTGTCAATATGATGAAAAGTGTAAAGATCTCGCTGACCCGTTCCATCGAGCGAGCTATCGTCATACAGGTTATCCTGATTATCTTTTACCTTGCCGTCATCAACAGAAATGTGAAGATACATCAGATAAGCATCGAATAAAGTATTCTCATGGAGAACAAGTTTTTGTAACCAAAGAAGCATCAGTGTCGCACGGTAATGAAAAAAAACTTAATGTTGATATGATCTTGATATAAGAAGTTGATTTTTTGATAGAATCCAGTGATAGTTGTGATGATGAAGATCTAATTCCTTGCAAATGGGGCACTAAATGTCGAGATATCGGAGATGAGCGGCATTGTTCAAAATATTCTCATCCTGCTGTACACAAACATGCTGATCACCAAATTCCTTGCAAATGGGGCAGTAACTGTCGAGACATGAACGATGTACAACATTGTAAAAAATACTCCCATCCTGATCCAGCGTCATCCGACGAAGATAGTGTAGCATCAACGATTGACACTGACACTGATTGAAAGAGACTTGATTTATATAATTACTTTTTTCAGAAGTTTGATTCTAATGATCCTGATGATTTTTATTTTGATAATTATTTATTACGAAGTATGAAAGAATAAAATTGATTACCGACATGTGTTTTGTATCGAGAAGACATGAGTATACTGATGAGAATTTTGATATATAAAAAAGGAGAACCGTTAGTTGGTACATCACACCCTCCTGACCTAGCTTTTTTATTAAATCGGCGATGGTATGCCGATTTGAAAACACAGAAAAGACAAAATGTTAATTCTTTGACCGATGATGATCGAAAATAGTCGGATATGGCCGTTGCGCTCCTCCTCCCCACTGGCTCGGATCTGCATAAACAGTGAGTTTCCATTTCTTCGCAAGCAGACTTAGAATAGATTGATCATGACGATGATCGTGAAACTCGGGATAGTTCGGTGGCCCTAACACATTTGCGTCATCAGTTATCACTCGACTATCTTGCGCATATGTCAACCATTCAGATACGAATCGCAGACTAGTAAAACTTCTTTTGACCACAACGAAAGAAGCAAGAGCAGCCAGTGTTGTGGTATATTCTGGTTTATCAGCGTTGAGAATGATCAATGCATCACGCTTCGTTAAAGCTGATTCCTGAATCGAAAGGAAATGAACCACTTCAATATTCATCTAACTTGTCTTACTTTCCAACCGGTCAGTTTGAAAAGAACAATATCCTGATTGGATGTGAGCTGTGTGAGATAAGAAACATTATTGATGAAATTGACAGCCGCATCTGAATACACAATAATATCTCCATCTTGTGCTAAGTAAAGTTCTTGCAAGAGAATAAATGGTTTCCACAGCCAGTAGCCAGCTCCTCTCTTCCGATTCAGGATATCTGCATTTCTGCTGACAAACATAGGATCGATATCTAAAATATGTTTGTTGAACATCAAACATTGCCGAATTCCAAACTTTAAACCGGTTAGACAGTTGCTATTTTGTGCATGTTTACAACATCGATGAGCAAAATTAATCAATAACGGGTAACAACGTTGTTGATTGACCTTTGTCGGATAATTGTGTATCGTTTGGCAAGAAGAAGAATTTAGAAATTTGAAAGTTATTGACCTTGGCGTTGTTTTGTCCTTGAGTATAAACTCCCATACAGAGAAAGAACAACTGACGAATAAAGCAAGAAGGAACAGAACATGAACAGTACGAGACGTTCGAAATAAATTCAATATATATCCGGCTGCTTTTAAGTATACTACGGGCGTTAACAAACACCACAGCCATTCTTCTACCCATTGAATTATCTTCCTCATGTATTTCATGACCCTTTGCTGTGTAAACATCAATGTCGTTCCACTAATAGGAAAATTTATTTAGAGATATGTAATTCCCATACGAATGGTAAAGTTTCTTCTATCATGATATTAGGGACGCATTTTTTACCACGTTGAAACTTACTTGTGTCGATTAGATCAAAAAAAAATGTAACGAGACATTGTCATTTTTTGCTCGTTTTATATGTGCGTTCATGCACGCAACACATATTAAAAAAAGGTATACAGAACAAGCATAGTATGTGTCACTGAATTTTGAACCAGTGAAGTGATATTTTATGTAGTTGATATCTCTTATTGAAGTTGAATAGTGCGTTTAAACACATCGTCATTGATGAGGTAATATGTGAATGATGACATTAAGAATAAGTAAATGTCTGACAAATTCAGCCGCGAATGTGCACATATATCTAGAATCGTTTCGTGCTATTAAAACGAAATGGAAATGTTAATTCATATCGAACAACATACGTGTTGTTTTCGTATTCAAAAATGATACGTATGTCTACTTGAACTATAACGGAGAAGATGTAAACGCGAGTGCACGATCTGTAATTTCATTCATACTCTCGCTTCCAGTATTAAAATAGATTGTGATAGAGTTTGATGGAAAATATTAGAAAGAGTAGCAAATGTTATGCATTTTGTGCTTTGAAAAGGAAAAATATCGAATAAATAATTTATATGCAACACGAACCTTCAATGATCAGTTCATAAGAGAAAATCGTCTTTTGTAAAATTTCATCAATAAAATTCAGCAGTGTTAAGATAATTACCATTCGAACTGACTCCACCAGCAAGCAGTACTATTCCACTAGGTAAAATCGATGCAGTGTGATAAGATCGTGGAATGGACATATTGATGTTGAGTCTCCATGTGTTTGATGACACGTTGTATATTTCAACGCTACTATAAAAAATATTACTGTCAAACTGTCCACCAGTGACTAATACGTTTCCATTTAATAAGACAGTTGCAGTGTGCACTTGCCGTCCAACATTCAAATATCCTCCCATTGACCAAGTATTCGTCGATGAATTATATAATTCAGTGCTGGTTATACCACCAGACCCGCTATTTCCACCAATTACTAGTACTTTTCCATTCATTAACATAGATGCTGTGTGAGACGACCGTGAAGCGCTCATACTTGCTGCTGACGTCCAAACACCAGTTGTTGGGTCATATAATTCAGCACTGTTGAGAAAAGTGCTCGCACCGCTCATTCCACCAGTGACTAACACTTTACCATTTGCTAATACAGATGCGGTATGAGCTTGGCGCGCATAAATTAAAGATCCTGTATATGTCCAACTGTTCGTCACCGGATCATATAATTCAGCACTATTTAAATAGTCATTACCTCCGCCAGCACCATTTCCACCAGCGACTAATACTTTTCCATTTAGTAATACCGATGCTGTGTGAGTATATCGTGCTGCATTCATGCTTGCTACCTTCGTCCAATTATTTGTTGAGGAATTATATATCTCAACACTACCAAGAGGATTATTATAATATCCACCAGTAACGATTATGTTTCCACCGGTCAAGAACGATCCCGTATGAAATTGTCGTCCGTCAGTCATACTTGCTGTTGCTGCCCAAACACCTGTCGCTGGATCGCACAAATCAGCACTGTTCCATGGACCATTTACAGCTCCACCTGTAACAAATACTCTGCCATCTACTAAGACGAGGGCGACATGCCGTTGCCGTGCGTAAGTCATATTTTTCGTCAGTCCTCCTGCAAATAGGATAAACAAGTTGGAATCAGTTATTTCGTTGCATTTAAAAGGAATTTCGAATTCCGTTCTTCTTAGCGCATTTAGCAAAAGGTCATAAGTATCAGAAACGATAACTAACCTGATGGTATTCTTGTTGTCGATGACGTAGAAGTTGTTGTGGACGTGGATGTGCTGGTTAAGTCTATTCCAAACAAATAAGTTTATTCATAAGATGTTCAAAAACTTTAGCAATTCTGTCATTAAATGAAAACAGCCTCCTAAAAGTATCTATCGTCAGTCCTATGCATTCGCGATTATAGAACCTTTTATCTCTACATAGATTCCTTAACTTAAAATGCACGACTAATGCATCTAATAGAAACGCATATCTCTTCATCCACGCGCCATAGCTTTTCGAGTTTGCACTTTCAACTAAGCTTTCAAAGAAATTATTTTTCTTTTACTACTATTCCCTTAATGTGAACTGACAATGTTTGTCTATACCTTTTATCTGTGTTGCATTCCTCTTGGAATCCAAGGTTAAGTAAAAAGCGCTAACATTATTTTGTACTTACCCGGCGGAAATTTTGTTCCTAAAATGACACTCATCGTTACGACATTCATTTCGAACGACATGTTTCCATTCTGATTAATGGAATTGTCGAATAGTTGACAATTGAGAGACACAGACCGATAGGTAATAGCTTTGCAACCTAATTGGCCTAAACAAGACATTTCACATTGACGAATGTTGGATTTGGCGAGATTAACAAAAGGAGCACAAGTTGTTTTCGCGCATTGAAAGGTAAAATTGACCACTGAAGACATTCGAACTGATCGTATATCACTTTCAATTGTTTGTTTGAAGAAGACAAGCAGAAATAAAAGACTACTTCTTGTTATCGACATCGTTAATAGAATGGCTTTGTTTAAAAAAAAGGAGGCCAAGCGATAAAAAAAAAACTTTCATCATCTTTTTCTTCTCTCTTTCCATCAGTTTAATTGTTCTACTCATCGACTTTGCTAGACCTGGTGTTCTATCAGGAGTTACAACACAAACAGAATCGATATTCTTGACATAAATTCGTTCGCTGTATCTCAAACTTTGCCAATGAGAATTATTGTCCATATACTGTATGTCCTAAATACGGTTGCACTTTGCCAACTTAATTATTTCAATCATAATAGTATGATGTTTTAACAAAAGATGAGATGATGGAGTACACGCTTCCACGCTATCCGCAGAGAATGATTCGAGAAAAGCAACTGACCTTTTTGTGGGTGTTCGAAAGATGTTGATGATGACTATCGTGGTGTTTGCTTTACTCTTCTCACACGTATTCTTAAGGAAAATATGTGAGATTAGTTGCTGACGCACGTTTTCTATTAAGAAATATGAACTGAGATTCTTTTTCTTTTTCACATTCAATTTAAAGAATGACAAACGTATTGCACGTTGTTTTAATTATCCAAATAATCATGTTTTCGATCATTACGCTATTACTGTTAATTTATCTTCTTCCGCTTGTCTTCGTTCGACGGTTTCATACAAGTCATAACATTCTAGTAGGTAATTTATGTTTAGCCGGTATTATCTGTTCTGCGTATTGGTTAGTGAATAAATCACTTCATCTCTACCGTTTGAACGTCTTTGACAAATCAATCGGAATGTGTATTTTCAATGCGTATCTGTCGCAGGCAGTTAATTTCCTGTTAGTGTACTCGTTGGTGATAATTATTATCAATCGCTGCTGTACGATTATTTATCCGAGTAAAAATTTATTTAAAAGTTTAGAATGGTCGTTACTATCGGCGTTTTTCCAATGGATTGTTTGCATTGTTTTGTCAATACCGTTTTTCATCGCATTTTACCGGGTAAAATGAACACATTGCGAATATCATCGATTTCATTCTAGTTTTTAGATGTGCACACGCGATAAACATTCAACACAAAGGATTTATTATTACAGTTTAATCATGACTGTGGTAGTTCCATCACTATTGAACATTATTTTCAACTCAATTATCATTTTCTCCGTTCGATCATCCACTCGACGCGTTCATATGACATTACCCATTAGAGACAACGCATATCAACAACATTCGCGTGATGTGTATTTACTTAAGCATATATTGTTTATCTTCGTCGTGTTTATGATCGGATGGGCACCAGTTTATATTGTACTTGCGATTGATGGAAAGACAAGAATACAAATTTGGATCTATTTGCTTTTGCAGATTCCACCGGTGATGAGTGCTGTGATTCAAACATTTGATTTGTTTATATATAATCGTGAAGTTCGCCGGTATTTACGAGAAAAAATATTCCAGCTTTTACATTGCATTTTCAATTGATGTTATAGGAAATGTCACCTGTCCATCGAATAAATATTATCTAGAATAGAATCGATTATTTGCAATATTAGATCATATATGGTTTTATATTTGATTACACATTTTTCTTTTCCCTTTGTTTTGGAATAGCAGGATTTACATGTAATAGAAAAAGCAACTTTTCTTGCATTCTACATGCGAATGTTTCCTTTGAAAACAGTAATTGCACCATCGTGAAACGTTGATTGTTGTGAGAAAGAAAAGATCGTGCAAAAAAGCTGCGATGCTCATACTCCGTGAGTTTACTGATCTGCTCTTGTTCGCTTTATTTTTCTAAGCAGGTTATTCTCTGAAGAAGCTCTTTATGTTAGAGATTCTATTAAAACGTTCTTCACGTATGCGGAGAATAATTCAAGTGAAATATATCATCTAAGAAATAATTCTTCGATTGCCTGTTAAACATTGATTTTTCTTCGGAATAAAGAAAAGATGTTCCCAATAAAATAATCCATCGTTTTTGCTCTCGACAGTTGAAAATATTTCGTGTTATAAGATTGTACAAGTTGATGATTGTTCTGGTGGCTTTTGTTCGATAGTATTCTCTTTTAGTAGTCGAGCCATTGCTTTAGCAAACCGATGGAATTCATGCGGTGGAAGAATCTGATCTCGATGTTTGTATTTAAAGATTTGTGAGTATATTTTTCGTTGTTCATATCGATCTTTTGATAGAATTTGTGCATAATCAAGCATTTCGAGTCCTGATCGAAATCGATATAAGTCATAAATTTCATCCATAATTCCTTCTTGTTGAAACCAACGACGAATGTCACTAGCTGCCCATTTGTCAATAGGAGGTAGGTCAACGGTAACAGATGAAGTTTCTTGTACCGGACTTTTGGATGGAACAAGTTCTGCAGGATTTTCGCTGTGCGCAGATTCTTTAAGAGTTTCATGATGTATGAGTTCTATAGGAGTTTCATGATGTATGAGTTCTATAGGAGTTTCATGTGGCATAGGGTCTGTAGAAGCATCACGGCGTACAGGTTCTACAGGAGCGTCATAGTGTACAGGTTCTACAGGAGCGTCATAGTGTACAGGTTCTACAGGAGCGTCATAGTGTACAGGTTCTACAGGAGCGTCATAGTGTACAGGTTCTACAGGAGCGTCATAGTGTACAGGTGCTTTAGGGGTCTCATGGTACGTAGGTTCTGCAGGTACCTCATGATGTACAGGTGCTGTTGACGATATGATGATATTTTTGTCGTGTGAAATTTCAGCTTGAATTCGTTCAATCAAATCTTTCATGTTCGACTCGTTCGGTTCACTCGGATTTCGAAATCGAACATATTTCATTCCGGCTTTTCGTATTCCTATATGATAATTGGAATATTTGGCATAGTTTAGCGAAAGAACTATCGACATACCCAGCCAACCTTTTGGTTTATAATCGCCAATCAAAATAGGAATAATAGGCTTTTGTAAATCATCAACAGCATAGATAAATTCTTGTCGACATGATTTACTTTGCTGATAGTATTCTGATATAAAACAAAGAATAACATCAGCATTTTCGATAGCATCGGCAATTTTTTCCCATAGATCTCCCGTCGCGCAGTGTTGAATATCAATCCAGACTTTCAACTTATCATTCATTCGTTCAACTTCTTTCAGAATCTGATAACAAAATTTGTCGTCCTTATGCGCATAACTAAACATCACGAGTGGTAAACTATCATCCGTTGTTGATCGATCTTTCTTATTAGAAAACCTAAGCAAAAACTAGTTCACATACAAACTCAACAAGAAGCATACATATCCGATTCTTTGATATCTTTAGTTTTACGATGCAAAGCTTTCTTGGATTGGTCCTCTTGTGATGTCGCATCCATGTGTAAATTGTAAAGAATACCATCCGCCGCCTTTTTTATGCTTTGCATAGCCCGAGGTTTGTATTGATCGCACGTTTGACTATGTTCATCCGTTGCCAATCTCTTGATAGTATCTATCAACTGTGTATTATTTTTCAATTCCTCTTGATATTCTCCTTGGAATGAAATACTCCAAACGATATTGTAAAGAGCGATGCACGAGAATTGATTGAGAGGATCTGTACTCGTGATTAAATCACTAAAAGCAATAAGAAGATCGGCAAACAGTTTCACTGTGGAAGCCTTGTTCAATGATGGCTCGGTTTCGGCATGCAACATTATGTAATCGACTGTTCGTTCATCTACTACGAATAGCTTTGCCAAGACACCGACGAGATGTGCGACATGATAACGAACATTTACGCATGTGAAATCTTCATTACCGGCAGCTTCCATAGTTAACTGTAATAATTGGTCGAGCACGGTGTTCATACCTTTCTGATCCTCTTTAAGTTGTTCAGGTGTTGATAACAGAGCTATGGCCAAAGAACAACATAACGATAGTTTATTGTTCTGTGCAATTTCGTCTCTAAAGTGAAAAAATATTGTTTTCTTGCCAATTCAGACATAATATTCACCTTCTTTGATACTGTTTGACGATTTCTAGAGCTCCGAGTTTATTATATTCATCGGCACCGTCATCATGCCGTGCCATATTGTAAATAATTCGAATAAGCGGTTCGGTTGCTTCTGCATTCAAATAACCCGAGTCACTCAGCCATTTCACCGCATGTTTTGGTAGATCGAGACGAATCATCGATGGAACGAGTATTGTACGATTGGCCATACACCAAAATAAAATCAAGATCTCACTTGTAACCCGATCAAATCCTTCATTTCCGGACGATAATTCACTAGCAACTTTCTTATCTGCATAAGCTTTCAAGTTGATGAAAAAAGGTATATAATCGTTGACTAGTCTATCATCAAACGGAACAAAATTACAAGCCGATATGCACAAGGCCATTGAAATATAGAAATAATTGTTCATAGTATTATTTTGGAACGTGCTAATGTCGTCGTTGGTCAGATGATGTCGATCGATGACAAGCACGGTTAACAAATCAAGAGAGGAATAGAACATTTCGTAGCAAAGAGGTCCATCTTTTTCTAGTCGATTTTCCAAATCTAAACCAATGAAAATTTTGTTGTAAAATATATACGAGCAATCTGCGTATGATGCAGCATCGCTCGCAGCCGCAGAATCGATCATATATTCCATCGCTGTCCTCCATAATATCAAAGCCTTTTGCCAAACATTTTTCATGTCGACATCGGCTATGTTTTTGCTGTTGATTATTTGCTTCACAAGTTCGTCTAGTTTTGTGTTATACTGCTCTATCACATCGGCGCATGTTTCCAATTGAACATCAGATTGATCAGTTGTCATGTTTTACTAAAATATACGAAACGAACTGTTGAGTACAGATACAATCTCGAATGAAAGGCGATTCATAACTATGTTCGAATTACAAAAGAATTAACGTATTCACTATGTGTAAAAACATGTTAGAATGAGATTGAAAAATATGAAAACAAACAGCAGACTGCGTTAAATTTCATTTTCGTCACTTAGTTACATTTTTCTATTCTGTTAATAACTTACTGTATAATACAATGTGTTGCAATCGATGGTATTGCTCTTGCGCAACTGTGTTGCAATCATTGCCGTTTTCTATTATTACATCATGGATGGACCAAAAACTCAATGGTTTACAGTATACTTCTTAGCTGAAACCTTCTTTTTGCGTGAGTATTTTCTTGCTCTATAGTTTAAACAGAAAACATAAACCAAATTGTAAATTGAATTCGATGTTACTTCAAGATATTTCAGTCATTGAACGAAATATAAGCAAATCTTTATTACCCTGTATTCTGTTTCCTAAAACTACGTTCGTATATAATGTGGCAAACACGCGCTCAAAATGCAGCACGATATTTATTCGGAGATTATAGTTAGTACAGGTAGGCATATATAAATTGTAATACGGATCACTTGTTATTCGTTTCGTTGCTTCATATAAACTCGATTAGCTCATTTCCGTATTCGTTTATATTTTCACAATAATACAATTTTTCTTCGTTGTCACCGGTGAGAAATAGCTCCACTTCACACATAGTTCTTTGTTCTTACTCGTCGGTTTGATATTGTCTATGCGGAATATACTGTGCACGAAAAATAGCACTTCATCCTCTTATGGAAATTGGCTAATGTGTTGAACTGGAGCAGATGGTGTGGTTGATTGTTTGGGATCAATTTTCATAACATATAGAATGTTCACTGTATCGCTGATTGTTCCGTTTGTTGGAACAAACAGTAGAAGATGTCGCGATCGCGACTAGTAGATATAGGAAAGTATTGAATGATATCAGTCGGCTTTTTGATTTCACCGGTTCATCAAAATCTTTTTTTACTAAATATTGACCACGATAAACTGTGAGGCTTTGAGCAAAAGAACCATATCGGCATACACACTGATGTTTATGAAGTTGTCTGGTATGTCGATGAAGATCACTAATGAAGAAATTCATAAGTGTGATTACATCTCCGTCCATGGTAAAACGGAAAATCGACAATAGGAATTTGGATAGCGGAATTTGGACAATATTGCCGGATGTAAAAAACTGCCTAGAGATAGAGTGAGGGTGCATATGAGGATGTGAGGGTGTGGATAGGTCTGGACAGTAGGATAATACATGAAAATTTGTACTGAAATACTCCTACGAAAGTCTATGCAGTTTTTCAAATCTGCAAGATTGTCCAAATTCCTATTGTTGATTTTCCACTAAACCGCAAAGATAACAGAACAGCTTGCAGCTTAAGCACGAACCTTTCCATTTCGAGTGAGACAACGATATCAGTACTGCAGTATCTGTCTCCCCTAAAAAGAATTTTTTTCAGTACGGTGCTGTTTACGAGCTTTGTCGGAACAAAAATATAATAATAAACTATAAAGAATCGATACATATAACTGCAGAAGAAGCACATGGCCAACTTGGAATAATTATAACATCAAGATCTGACTCGGTAATAAAATGACGCCTGCGATGATATTCTATCGCATATCAACCAACAAAAAAATGCAAAATATGACGATAAAAGATGTCGTCGACACGCCGAAGAACTTCAGATTGATTATCATCGACGATCGAATAGCCCACACGTTTTGGCAACGCTTAAAATTCAGTAATAAATTAACGAATTTGATTGACAATACAACACCATTAGGCTTCAATGTCCAAGGCCTGCTAAGAATTGAGTAGTGTCAACCTTGCTATGAGATTGAATAAATATCCCCCGGTGAATATTTCTCACCTCGCAGAGACGCACAATATGCTCGAAGTAGCGACGAACATGGTGAAAGAAAATCAGTCTGTGACACCGATCACTGTCGATTCGATATTGCTATCCACGTTTACTTGAACAGAAAATGAAAACAAGCGATGAAGTTGCCAAACCCCGCGATCTACCATCAGAAATGTGGCTCCATGTATTATTTAAGTATCAACATGAATCGGATGCTCGAGACTTCATTTTGAGGCAACTAATAAATGAGATCACGATGAAAACACGAGTACTTATGATATTGAGGGTATTCCCGACACAATGATTTCAGAATCTTGAGGGTCTAGTCTGTTTCGAATGCTAACTATCATATAAAGGTTATTGTTTGGAAGACTTGTGTTGCTATGACCTTTCTGAATTTGATATCACTACAATTTGTGATATTATTAAGCTTATAATCGTCTTATATTTGATTTTAATACACATCAATTGTCAGTTGAAAACTTACTTAACGAAGCACCATCGAATCGATATGAAACTTTCGTGTTAATATCGAACATTTAGCACAAGGATCCAATCATACGTTATGTCAATGTGATCTACCATCGAGATATATCGACCAATTTTCATTTCTGAATTATACTTATTTGTCTAATATGCATTTATCAGTTGCTCGAAACACGGATCATGTCTTTCTTTTAACTATGTGTATTAGAATTTCTGCTTTATGACTTATTATCAAGGTTATAGTTCGTTTAGGATAATAAATGAAATGAAAACCATTTTGTAAGCACAGCAAAATCGGAGGATAATAATTAATGAGGAACAATTGTTGTTTTCTCATCGTTTTCAATGAATCATTAAGTTTGCGACATTGTTCCTCGTTCTATCTTTTACTCTTGCCTGCAGTGCCCCTGCTAGGAAGAGGTGCTCTCTTTTCTACATCTATGACAATACCGACACCTATGTTCTGAGCCATGTCACGAATAGCAAAACGACCCAATGCTGGATAATCAGAGAACTTTTCGACACACATGGGTTTTGTAGGAACCAACTTGACAATGCCAGATTCACCTGCTTTGAGACATTTGGGGGTGTCCTCGATAACCTTTCCAGTTCGACGACAAACCTTCGAGATTAATTCAACAAACTGACATGCAACGTGAGCAGTATGACAATCAATCACAGGTGTAAAACCTTGACAAATTTGATTAGGATAATTGAAAACGACTATCTAAAAAAATACCATAAATAACGAGAGATTCGAAACACTTTTCATTTACTTGAGCAATAAAACTTGCAACTTCTTGTGCTGGATCATTGTTTGCATCTGAACAGACAAATCCACGTTGAATGTCACGGTAATCAACACCTTTAATACTAAAGCCAACATTATCCCCCGGACCCACTTCTACAACGCAAAACAGACACTTTCAAAGTATAAAACATGCTTTTCTTACCATCGAGAGTTTCATGGTGCATTTCAATCGTTTTAACTACTGCTGTCAAATATACTGGAGTGATATTCACTGCCATATCCAGTTTAATTATAACAGTTTCAACGCGTCCTGTATACGCTGTAACCAACTTATTGTCAGATAAGTGCAGAATCGGATAGATTATATAACGTACATAACGTCATGTAATTGCGCCGCATTGCGTGTGCTGGTGACACATGGTAAACTCGCATGAGTAGAAGAACAGAACGAAAGATATTTTATCCGTACCGTATGTCGTATGTAAAGTCGATGGTTGTGTGTGACAACATGGAAAAAAGATTGGATGGATCAGTATGTGATCTTTGCTATCCAAGGATAAAATTTCCATGCTGAATTAACAAATGAGAATCGATGCTGTGTAGCATATTAATTTAATTACTTCACTATACGCTTTGTCAATTGCTTCGGGATACTTCCTTTTCTTTGTTCGAGATTAAATACGCTTTTTAGTTTTAGTCAATAAAATTACAAAAATTTCAATACTGTAGTCATTTTATAACCAACTAATCAAATGAGAAAAAAAAGATTTCTCATGTAAAGATAAAGTAGCGAAAGTTCTGGCGTCCCTATTTTGCCAAACATTAATCACGTATTAATCGTCATGCATAAGTAAACACGTCACATCGGACGTACCATGACCGAAAAAGTGCGTTTTCGAACGATGAGTTACTATATTTAGGCGAGTTATTGACATCAACCCACATATTAGATTGGTGAAGTTAGCCTCCACAACTTTTCATTCTTACGTCAGAGCTCTCCAAAAAAAAGGTTATAAAAAGCAATCGCATTAGTAGTCCAGATCCTATCTCATAGATAAATGACACCCGACTTGCACGACAGTATCAAAGAATACCAATTCGACACAGTGATAGTTTTCGGTGACTCACTGTCAGACACAAATAATGTTTATACATTAACAAACGGCACATGGCCTACTACACCACTGTATTTTCAAGGCCGATTTTGCGATAGTTTCAATTGGGTAGACAATTTGCGAATATCGAACGTGAAGAATTACGCACATGGAGGTGCAACGACTGATAGTGCCGTAGTCCAGGGATACACAAAGTTAGATACAGTACCTGTCCCTGGTGTTCGTCAACAAATCAAAATCTATCTAGATAGTACAAAAGAACAAGATATTGACTTTGGAAAAACGCTTTACATTATCTCAGCCGGTGGGAATGATTTGGTTTATAGTAAAGTCTTAAATCCATTTGCAATAGTGAATCGTCTGTCCAATGCAGTCAATGATTTAATCGCTTGCGGTGCGAAACATATTCTTATTTTTAATCAACCGCCGGCTGAAACCTATCCATATGTTCAAGCTCTCAGCTATAAATTTGTTGTGAAACAGTTCACTATACTCTTCAATAGTATTCTTTCGTTTCGTCTTAAACAAATTCAGAAAAGTAATTCCCACATTTCCCTGAAACTCTTCAATCTGCATCTCATCATCAAGAGAGTTGTTGGCAATGAATCCGGACAATTTGAAAATACGACAGATCCATGTTGGGACATGGTGAATGACATTCCTGCTGTTTTGCAAAGCTCAGATCCATCAAAATATGTGTTCATCGACAAATTTCATTTTACATCCGGCGTACACAAAACAATCGCAGATGCAATTCATGAATTGATTTCTTCTGAAACTAATTCATTTGTGTATCCACCGCATTAGTGACCGAGATTGATCACTTCCAGCGTCACTCGCATCATCAACATTGTAAGTTGAGTCGCACGTTTTAATTAACTTTTGATATTAAAGTTCTGAAACTCTCTGCTATCAATAAAATCGCATACAAAAAGACAATTTCTCTGAAAGTGCTGTTTGCTTTTATGACATGAGTTAGGGGAGCTTACGATAATAAATGTCTTGTATCGCGAGAGTGCACGTGGATAAACATTAAGATCATTTCTTGTGTAATACAGAAAAAGCTTTCATTTCATTATGAAGGCATAAATTAGTCCTTGCAGCACACAAAGAGAAGAACAAAAAATTGTTGTTAACTAATGAAATGGCATTAGGATCAGCTTATATCTGATATCTGTGGTAAATTTTTACTTAAAAGTCCTAGAAACCGGATGCAGATGGAAAGATGAAAAATTACGTTATGGGTTATTCATGCATCTAACAATATCTACAGTTGATTTAACAGTTGCATGAGGCTTATCACAATGAAACAAACAGGAAACGAAATAATAAACGTTTTAAAAATCAAATCACTCTTTCTAAGATATTTGGTTTTTATCGTTTATTATATAAACCAAAGAAAAGGTTGCGATTTTTAAATACAGAAGCAACCAAATTAAAGCTCTATTTCGCTGAACCCGAGAGATACATAAATATTTATAACAAATTAGCTGTCCGGGCAATACTGTAACATTTCAGAAACAGTGCATAACGTTTCACAGCAAGCTTCCGTAAGTAATTTTCGTTGAGAATATCGACGATTACGAGCATGTGGACGTTTGTTGACTGAAACTTGCTGTTTTGTCTTCTGGATGACATTACACGCGACGCTGAGCATTTGTAAGAGACTAGCTCCACATGCGTGATAAGCTCGATCAAGTTTACAATGTTCAACTTTATAAAGTTTTCCCATCATTTCGATGTTTTGACCTTCGGTTAACGAACGTCTGCCGATATTGACGGTACAATTCGATTTCGCAGGAGACAGAATTGGCTTGCCAGAAACATGTGGATGAAATAAAACCAATCCCAATATCAAACATTGCATAGTAAATGTCATCATAACGATCAACGAAGTCATCGTAGAAGAATTGTGAGATGTGTTAACTACAAGAGAAAAAAAAAGAATATTAAAAATAGACTCCATTATACAGATTATTAATATTTCGATTCAGATGAAATTCTAAGTGAAAATATACTCATACTGACAGAAACGACAAGCATGTATATATATACGTTTCTGTCATTTATTTTCTTAGATAATAATGAATATTTGTTATAAAAGAGAAATATGTGTTTTCCTTTGCTCCAACAAATTATTTGTTCTTTAAGTCCTGAGGATGTAGGTGATTTTGCTCAATTTCGCTCTGCATAAGGTTTGATCAAATAATTTCATTTAAAAAATAATTCCAGATGTTCAAAAATCTGCCATTCCGAAAGGATAGTTTGCATATTTTAACATAGCCTTATTCACATGGACAAATATAATTATTGGCGATAACTTGACTCAATGAATATATAAAAAAAGAAATGCTGTCTATGTATATTCTGTCAGTCATGTGTCAATAAGCAGAGATCCATAAAGCTAGAAGTTGTTCTCTTTCTAATGAAAAGCGTAGTCGTGCACCAAGAACCTACTTGCTCGCGTTGTTTTAAGAATAAGAAAGAATGAAGTTGACTTGCTCACAAACACATATTGAATGTTCCGTCGGTGGATGAATGAGTATGTATAATTTTAGTATTTGAAAACAACACAAACGTAAGAAGCATTATTAGAGAATCTCGATAAATAAGAAAGAAATTATCAATTTGCAAGTCTTTCTAATGATATAGAAGATCAGTCACTTTCAAGAAGTTGATTTATTAATTCAACACAATTTCAATCGAACTTTTCAAACTATCGACGAGAAAAACAAGTTCGTCTTCCGTTATTGTATATGGAGGCGCAATCAACACATGATCTCCATTGACTCCATCAGCAGTACCCTTCGATCCAGGATATATGACGACTACGTGAAACATATATGTGTAATACAATCGAATAGAACAAAGAAAACACTTGCCTCCACGTTCTATACATTCCTTTATGATCGAATCAATGAATAAGAAAGTAGATGGATACATTTCCTTTGTTGCTTTATTTTTGATAAATTCCACCGACCAAAATAAGCCACGACCACTATTTCATGACAAAGAAGAAGGTTTTGTAATCAGTTTGCTTCAAAGAACTATCAGAAACCTACCGAATGTCGCCAACATGTGCATGATCAGACAGTTTTTCGTTAAGAATCTTTTCCAGAAACAGACCACGTTGGTGACATTGCTCGATTAATCCATCTTCTTTCATTATTTTAATAACTTCTAATGCAGCTCGACATCCTACAGCATGTGATTGATACGTATATCCATTATTAAATGCGCCTGAACCAGCAAGAAAAGCATTGACGACTCTGTTTGACATGAGAACGGCTGCGAGTGGGGCATAACCACCACCGAGTCCCTTGCCTAAAACTTGAATATCTGGTGGGGAAGAGAGACCTTCCCATTGCCATGCATGCATTTTACCCGTTCGACCAACGCCACACATGATCTCGTCAAGAACAAGTAGAGCACCATGCCGATCACATATGTCACGCATTGCTTTGAAGTAACCGGGTACTGCTGGAGTGCAACCACTTGTAGCACCGACAACTAAGAACAGAGAGCATACTTCGATTTTTATAATTCATACCATTCTGATTCACTTGTCTCAGCGAAAAAGGCCGCAACTGTATTGGGACCAAGTTCTTGGAATTTAGCTTCCAGCTCATCGGCGAGACGCTTGACATAGCCTTCGTCACTTTCGTTGTCCAATTTATAATGATAAGCAAAGCAAGGTGAAACATAATGAAAACACGATGAAAAATACGGTAGAAAAGGCGCGCGACGTGCCGTATGTCTACAAAGACCAAGCGCACCAAGCGTATTACCATGGTAACTCTGCTTTCGAGCGATAAAATTCACTCTTTCAGGTTGTTTGTTTTCCAAATGATACTGTCTAGTGAGTTTAATGGCTGATTCTATCGCTTCCTAATTGATATTAGCTCCTACTGACTTGAAACGAAGACAATAGACTAAACTTACAGAACCGCCGGAGACAAAGACTACTCTTGCCATTCCACTTTCTTCGATAAGTTCATTGGCCAGTTCTTCAGCTGCCTGAATCAAACATTCAATACAATGGTGAATATGTGCATATATTTTCATTGACCTTATTAGAAAATGTTCCGGAATGTACATAGTCAACTGTTTGCAATTGATCGAGAATGCTTGCAATGACACGTTTATCTCCATGTCCAATGCTTGTCACGGCAGCACCGCCGCTACCATCGAGTATTTTTCGGCCATCTTTAAGATAAATATAATTACCTTCTGCTCGTACAGCCAATAAAGGTTCATATGTAAGAGAACGATGGAAAACATGTGACGATGTCATGCTGAAAAACAAAATCGAATCAGTGTTACATTTTGTCTTCCACTGCAGTCTAAAAACAGCGAACAAATGAATATTATTGGCGATGATTTTTCGATCGAGGGGAATCGTTTGATTTAATCTACTCTCTTTGCATTGCATTGAGTTGAATACAACAATGATAAGGAATGGAAAGAAAGATAAAAGTAAAAAGAAAAAGAAAAATAGAAATGAAAGTGTATTTGCGTTTATCATATCGTATTTAAAAAGGCAAGTATATGAAAAAATATCGAGTGAAAACACGATTATTCTACAGTGATGTCAAAGACGAAGTTAACTTCAAGTTATTTTCATCATGCATCTTCATTTCAATTGACCTACCAAACACTGAGTCAAAGCTTTGACGAAATGGCTCGGAAATATGCCGATCACGAATGTTTCATTTTTAAAGGTACTTAAGATATTTTTCATATCCAATCGATCAGTAGTGCACTCTTCGATCAGGTGAACAAAAGCGTTACACATACAAAACATTCAAAGCTGAAGTTGATAATATAGCAGTAGCTCTTCTCGAACTGGGCTACGAAAAACACGATCGTTTTGCCGTTTGGCTTCCTAACACATCGGAAAACGTAACGATATCCTATGCAGCATCAAAATTAGGTTTAATCAAAGTAATCCTCATTCGAATCTTCGAACCTTTATTCATTCCTGTGTACTAGGTGAATATCAATCCAGCTTATCTCGAACGTGAATTAGAATATTGTATTAATAAAGTGGGTTGTAAAGGTATTCTTCTTTCGCCATTAGTGAAGTCAATCGACTCACTTTCCATCTTTCGTCGACTCGTGCCTGAACTTGGTCAACAATTATCGGGTCTGAATGAGCTCTCCGCTAAAGCAGTTCCTACACTGAAACACGTCATTTTGACCGGCGAACAGACGACTTCAGTACCGGGCACATATTCGTACGTCGATCTACTTAAGCTGGGAGCTCAACTGTCACATGATAAATTACGCGAACGACAAGCATCAGTTGATCCCGACTCCGCGATTGCAATCTTCTATACATCAGGCACAACAGGTCGTCCTAAGGCAGCGACATTGACTAATTTTGGTGTATTAAATTTGGTTCGTGCTCAATGGGACCTATTAAGTCCATATTATCAGCGCGTTTGTGTTCCCATTCCAATGTTTCATATTTTCGCAGAGATTTCAGGTGTTCTCAACGTTGCTGTTGGCAAGTGTCAAGTGATTTTTCCGGCTGTTCTGCCCGATACTGTGGCAACGATGCGCGCAATTCATGAAGAAAAATGTACAGCATTAATTGGAGCACCGATTATTTTTCGTGATATACTAATGCATCCAGATCGACAAAAATACGATCTTAGCTCATTAGCGTACGGAGGTACAGGAGCAACGACGTTAGAGTTTGATTTCTTACGTCAAATCGAAAGAGAATTTCCCATTACACGTATGGTGCAAGGCTATGGACTTACCGAGAATGCCTCTCTACTTACCAGTGGCATGTGGGCTGGAGATGATGATCCGCAACGACGATTAGGATCATTAGGCCGGTGTATGCAAGGAATGGAGATTAAAATCGTAGATCGACAAGGCCAAATCGTGCCCATTGGTCAACAAGGCGAAGTTTGGGCGAGAGGTTATTCAATCATGCGTGGTTACTACGGCGATTCCGAGAAGACGGCAGAAACATTGACACCTTCAGGATGGCTTAGAACAGGCGATGTAGCTAACATGGACGAAGATGGTTATCTTTATTTTATCGGACGTCAAAAGGAGATCATCATTCGTGGTGGTGTAAATATTTATCCGGTTGAAATTGAAAATACGATCATCGAACATCCGAGTGTCATGCAAGCACAAGTTTTCTCTATTCCCGATCGACGATATGGTGAAGAGGTGTGTGCTTGGATCATATTGAAAACGAATGTGTTACAATGTCGGGCAGAAGATATACAAGATTTTCTCAAAAACAAGCTAGCTTTCTTCAAGATACCCAAACATATACGAATCGTCGATAGATTCATTACGACACCGACGGGTAAAGTACAAAAATTCAAAATGTCTGAAATCATGACCAATGAATTGAAACAAACAACTAGCAAATTATAACTTCTTCTCTTTTTCGTTATGTAAACCAGTATCCAGTGATTTATAATTTTCTTAAAAGTCTCTGTAGAAGTTGTTGCTGATGTTCAATGCTAGTTTTTCCATAGAAAATACTATTGTTATGATGATCACGATCGACCAATGTTAGATCGAAATAGTTTTGTAAGAGATAACATCCAGCTTCGCTCACTGCCATTCCAGACCATTCAATAACAACCGATCGATTTTCTCCGTATGACAAAAGGCTTTCCAAGAAAGATTTCACTATTAACCGATAGACGGGTAACTTTGGATGTTTCTGATAATCTGGATCAACTACCATCGAACATATGTAAATCGAATATTTATCATCAATTCCATCATTCCAAGTTCTAATGTCATCATTTGTAATGTGTGTACGTTCGTCGAAGTCAAACTGAAGGGTTTTCAGAAAGGCTTCATGCTTCACTGGTATGACCGACATGTAGCCAATAAAACGACGATTTTCTCGCGCTATCCACCACATGAATGGATTGCGTTGATACCATCCAAGAAGTAAATCGGCCGAGAGAACGATCGATGATTGATAAACTTTCTTCGCTAACGATTCAATATCGACCATGGTCTGTTCAGCTTCGTCAGGTGGTATTATATGTGTAATTGATAATGAAGCAGTTGTCATAGTGGTCGAGAGTATCAACCACTACTTTTTATCTCAATAAATGACTACCACGAAGAACAAAATCTACACGTGTTTTTTTATTTCTTTTTCTGCCGTTTACCTGGTGACATTAAATGTAATCAATGTTTTTTTTATCCCTGAACCTTATCAAATAATGTGAATACTGCTCTATTTTCTTGTAATGCTTCTCAATGATGATGTATGCAAGAACAATTTAACATAGTATCATCATGTCATCGTGAAAACGCGCATTTTTTCTGATAAGTCAAATGTTGTTGTTATCAACGTGCACACACCTTGACTGAAATTATGAACATGAATTATGATAAGACAAGTATGTCTCAACAACGCATCTTACCATTAAATTCAAAACTTCTAGAAAAGAATTTTTATTAATAAAAAGAAAAAAACAGTGACGAATTAAACGTGTTGGAATAGTTTGCGTAAAGATGTTGGTCTGGTAACATTGACAAAAGCACCCATGCCAGGATGATAATTGCAACCATAATAAAAAGTGCCAGGTCGGGTAAAAACAGCAACAGTTGAGTCACCTGCCTTAGTTATTGGAATGTTTAACACGTCCGTTCCATTGGCATCTTGGCAGAATTTAGGTATTGGACTATTTCGACAAATGGTGAGTGGATGAATTGGAACATTAGTCTCTAAATCGAATCTCAACACATCACCGACTTGAAGAGTCACATTTGGACTAAGAGTACCATTTAAAGCGAAAGTATGGTTGAATCGCGATGGATTTCCTTCAGGACAAGTTAATCCTTGAACACATGCTTCAAATGTGGCTGTGTATGTCACAACTACTGTAGACACACTGTAGAACGATACAATAGCCAGTGCAACAACTAATAAACTCGACAAGGAAGACATCTGTGCGGCTTGATACACAATGAAATGTTTGAAATAGTATCATTGCAATGACTTATATACGTGTATGGACTTGCTCTCAGATAAATGATAAATGAAAAAATAATGCTGACACATGCGTTGCATGGTCATTTTTAGAATTATGTCAAGTCATTAATAAACGCAAACATAAGATATGAATGTGAGGGAATGAGACTCCTTTTATCATATTGTGTTCTTTTTTTACTTTCGAGAGAGGCATGGTTGTTCTTACATCCGATTTATTTCGTAAATGCATAGGAGCTCAATGTATTTTTCTTTATTTTGTCGCTCGACAAGAACGAAAACAATCTGTCGATAGGCAATAATGATCATTTTATTTTCTTGTCGATGAGGATACCACTCACTGAATATTATCATTATGCAAAAATAAATGAATAAAAAGTATACTCCATGTGCTCTTTTCTACTTGACTGCTCCGCGAACTAGTCATCCAGATGACGCATTGAAAAGAGACGATAAAATATATACGATCGAAAGCCATCAGTTCATATCTATATTACATACATGCAGATGAGTAGTATTTCAGTCGGTGATGCTACTCGCTCACTCGACGGGTTAGCTGTTGTGGAGAAGCCTTCTTCTGAAATAGTGGGAAGAGGTGTAATGAACTACGATGAAGATACAATAATCGCTTGTGCACAAAAATCGTAGGTCTAATCCTTTAGGTCGCATACATTTTGTCTGGTATTTTCTTCTCAGAAAACCTTGTTTCAAACCACTGACGAATTCAACGGTCGGTATCATTGGATATTGTATGTTTACATGCGTTGTAATCGTCGTCGGTGTTCTGATAGTTTATTATACAACACCAGAACCAGCAGGTACATTTTTCTTACACTCAAAACAGCTATAACGTCGAATCTTTTTTTTTCTTCAGTAAACACATGTGGAATGACTTTTGCAGCAACAGATCAGAATCCTATCGAATATGATAATGGACCCCGTTCAATCGTTGCTGCTGATCTCAATTCGGATACNTAACGACGTATGCGACTGGTTCCGGGCCATGGAGTGTAGCTACTGGTAATCTTAACAATGATACTTATCTAGACGTCGTTGTCACAAATGCGAATACTGATAGTAATGGCAATTCTATTAGTATTTATTTCGGACAGGGCGATGGCACTTTCAGAAATCAAACAAAATATTCGACTAGCAACAGTCCACAGTCTGTGTTTATTGCTGATATGGATAAAAACAACCAATCAGACATCATTGTTGCTAATCGTCGTAATAATTATATAAATGTTTTCCTCGGCTCGGGTACCGGAACCTTCGGGAGTTACAGATTGAGTTTCAATAAATATAATCTAACATCTGAGGCTGTCGGCGATTTTAATAATGATAGTAACATGGATATAGTCGTTGGCAGAGATACCTCGAATAATCTGGATGTTTATTTCGGCTACAGTAACGGAGTTTTCGCTAACCAGACGACCTATTCCACCGACGGTCCAGCATCATTTATCGTTGTTAACGATGTCAACCATGACAATCAACTGGATATTGTTGCTACTACGGCGAATAATACCGTGAACGTTTTTCTCTGCTCTAATAACGGAAAGTTTGCCAATGCTACTATATTTGCCGTTGGTAATCTGCCACAATCGCTAGCGATTACTGATTTCAATAGAGATCAACATATGGACATTATTACTACCAATACGGGCAGCAACGATATAAGTGTTTTATTAGGAGATGGCACTGGATGGTTTCGACCTCAACAGAGATATAAGACAGGATCGACACCTTTTTCTGTCGCAGCGGCAGATTTCAATAACGATGATTTACCTGATGTAATTGTGTCGAATCCAGGTGAAAACAATATTATGGTGCTCTTAGGTACCACCAATAAAAATTTTGATCGAAAAACAACACTCACAACTGGCCAAGGTTCTCGACCACGATCTTTAGTTGTTGCTGACTTAAACAACGATGGTCAAATGGACATCGGTAGCGCCAATTCGGGCACTGATTGTATCAGTATTTTTTTCGGGTCTGGTAGTATGACTTTCACGAACCAATCGATATACTCGACTGGTGCAGATTCATCGCCCTACTCGATAGCAGCCGGTGATTTCGATAGAAATAATCAATCAGATATGGTAGTTGCCAATTATAAATCTGATACTATTGGCATTTTCCTTGGCTATAACAATGGTTCATTTACAAATCAAACAACTTACTCAACAGGTTCATCTTCATCGCCTTATTTCGTAACTGTTGGCTTGTTCAATAATGATTCGATACTAGATATAGTTGTTGCTAATTATGGAAACAATAAATTAGGAGTTTTTGTTGGACATGGTGATGGAACATTTGAAGATATGATACCTCTCCCGATGGAGTATGGATCTCATCCGTTTTCTGTAGTGACTGGTGATTTTAACAATGATAAAAAAGTGGATTTTGCTGTTGGAAATAACGGCACAGACAGTCTGACAATACTTTTACGAACTTGTTAACTCGAAATTTCTTTTATATTTTTCGTTTGCTTGATTATATTTATGAAAAAGAAAGGTTTTGTTCTTGAGTTCAAACACTTCGGAAGTTTATGCTCGTCACTTACATCTACCACGTAATCAACATTTATTCATTGATCGAGACATACAAAAACGTGGTAATCTCATAAGTGCGTCACAGAGAGAACGCCCTCACCCATTCACACTATTATTTACGTTTCTACCTTGTTATTCATTCACGCTTACAGTTACCCAATGCTTTATCTCACAATTTTATTCTTTTCAAGCTTCAACAAATACTTTCTTCGGAAAAGTCTGCGATTTTAATTAATCGTTTATTCAAAAACATCACTTCACATAACACTGTTCTGAAGTTTTATTAGCACTTGATTGTGGCACTTTTCGAAGTTCGAACGGTCCCTCATCATTGCATTTGTTAGTGTGAACTGCCCATTTTCCGATGAATAAACTTTTTTCTCTGCTCCATTCTAAATTAATTTTAACTTCATATCCGAAGTTCTCTTGTACATCACCAGTACCTCTATATACTTTTTAATTATATTCACAGTAGAGAATGTTAACGATAAAACAACTCACTTATCATTAAAGCCAAAGTAAGAATATTCTTCGACTTCACAGTCACAATTGTACTAACAGTTGATTCAATCGCTGCGTTAGAATTTTTCTAGATGTTCAACAGATTCTTGTTTGGAAAATAATCGACAGTCGAGAAAGAAGTACCATCAGCTTTCGATCTTGTTTCTCGAAGTTCGACCAGTATGGGCACGCAACAGTTGCGAGCTGTTGAATCAAAACGGGTGCAAGCATCATATGTGTTCTTTTCATTCAGAATTTAATATTTCGAAAGAAAAAAGTTACTGTTGCTATTTATATTATAAACGTTGGACAAGAAGACGACGTTCTTTGCCATACTTCTCATTGGTGCTTGCGTTATCAGTGTGTCAACAACTTTGAGTGTTTTGGTGCCTATATTTATGATAGATTCTCACACGATGAGTAAATGAATCAAAATGACCGTCTAGATCCCAACAGGGGGCTCATATAATTTTACGCTTTTTAGCGACAAGAACAAAGTCCACGACATCAAGTGAGTTCTATATTCAGAATGTCAATACAGAGTGTAAATCATAGTCTTATAGTCAAATCAATCGTCATGTTTTTTATATTTCTTTACCCTAACAAAGCAACTGGTCAATTAACGATTTTACAGTGAACAAAAATGTGAAAAAATCTCACCGATTTTCATTTCAATCAATTTAAGTTTATTTACAAAATAAGATGATGAAATCAACTAAGAAATGTGCATAGGGATATCACCTTCATTGTTAATATCTATTTCAGTTGGAATGAATTGTAGATTATTTAAATTTTCAATTGGACGTGTCATTGATCCTGAATGTCGTCGCGGGGTAAATTCGATCGAGTCACCTAAATATAACGGATAGAATGGTTCCACTAAATTCGTATCAGTATTCGCCATGGAAAATGGATTTCTATGATTTCTGGAGTTTAAGTAGCGTCGTTCATCTTCATCTGCCCATGTATAAGCGATACTCGATGAATTCAGTTCGCACATTATCGGAGAATGAAAAATAATCAAATCCATTGATCGATATTCTGTTCGTTGATCATTGGTTGAATAACAAGAAATTGTTCCTGATAAGAGAAGTAGTCGTTGATTTGGTTCAAGTTTAATCGTTACATTCGATTGATTTTTGTAAAATATCGCTTTCTCATTTAGGAAAGCTTTCAGTTGTGAATGATTTAATTGTACTAAACTTCGATAGTTATTTGTAATCACATGTGCGGTTATTTCATTATAGATCGAACGAGATATTTTCTCGTCAGATAATAAACTATGCAACACCGCTGCGTCAATCACAAATGTTTCCACGAGTCCACAACTTGCATAATAAGTTCCATTCGATGAGGATTTGTTATTAAAAAAGGCATCAGCTCCGATAATATTTCCACATTTATAATAAGTAGTTGATGTGCCATTTTTATGTTGAACAAGACCACGAATAATAAGATAAGCATTCGTAACTCTTTGATCTCTTTCTAAAAGATTGCTGTCGGGTTGAAACCATCGATGTCGAGATTTGAATAATGTTTCCCATTGATCTATTTCGATCGATGAAAGTCCTCGAAAGTATCGAAGTAAATGAATTGCTTTTTCGAATCCTTTCTTTTGATTTGTAAACACGCGGATCTTTCCATATTCGAGGTTGAATAATTTGTTCTCAATCAATTTCAATACGTGTGAATATTCATTATCTGCAAGAATACCTGTTTCATACAACTGAATAATCGCAATTGATTCATATTTCAGAAGCATCTGAGCACATCGTCGTGTCATTTGAACAATCCAACATAATCGATAGGATTGTTTCAAGTCCAAGAGAATATACATGGCATTGATTTGATACATCTTCACTTCGTCACAGATTTCATCCATGATTCGCTCGTTCAAATTACCCAGTTCGGGAAATTGTAAACGAATATTATCAAGTCGAGTTTTAGCAGAATGAAAACCTAAAGTACACAACGATTCTTCAGATACTTTAGAAAACATCTCAACTTACTCAAAGTCAATTCGATCGTTTGGAAAATATGATCGAAGAATAATCCGTCTGTCCATTGATTAATACAACGAAAACGATCAAATTTGATGAGATATCGAAGAAAGATTGATAATCGAAAATGTTCAAGAATGAGTTTCCAATGAAGTTCAAGTGAACATTTTTGTTTAGCTTGTTCGACTGATTTAATGAGAATATTGAGTGTTTTTCGACGAATCATACCCAAATACCATTGTTTCTCATAATCAATCGCCATCGCCGTAAGGAAACGAGTGATTAATTCATTACGAATATTTTCACCATGGTGATTGGCATCTGTAATTGGTACAACGAAATCTTTTGTCTTGCCTACAGTGGGATTTGGTTGTGAATCATAATCCAAAGGTGTAGTTTGATTAGATGGTTGTGGAGCTGACATTGAGGAACTTTCCATTGTCACTCGTGACAATTGTTGATGGTAATTGGTGTGATTTTCTTCATCTAATTCTTCCAATAGTTTGTCAGGCAAGTATTCGGTTAAGTTAGTCCAATCAACATCTGCGAACTTTTCGTCTTCTTTCATTTTCGTTAATTTCCACGATGTTTGTCGTCTGACATGTTCGAATGCTTGTAAAAGAACAATCTCACTTTCTTTTGTACCTAAAACAATACAATTTGAGTTTAGCTAAGTTCATCACTTGATCGAATTACCATGGTGTAAGCCTAAAATCTTCACTAAATATTTGCTACTTGTTCCATTAATAATCAAAGTCAATAACACAATCATTGAGATATGAAATAGAAAACGATGACGTGTGATTGTTTCGATTTCTGTATCTAGACTGACGATTAATACTAAGATAAGTGACATGCTACCACGTAAACCACTCCATGTTAGAATCACACAATCCTTCCATGATAAATGAACGCCTGAGCACTTCATTAATGGATATAATATGATAACTGTTACAAGACGTCCTACATGGATCATAATATACAAAACAACGGAGAATCCAAAGTCTTTCGCAGAAATGTCAGTAGCAGTACCGATGAATAATCTAGCGAGAATAATACCAGTGACAGTAAAGATGAGAACATTGATAAAATAAGTAACGACTCTCCAAGCACTTGCCATAGCAGGTTGAACATTGCTGCTGATACAGTATTTGTATTTGCTCATGTATAAGCCCATGAAAACAACAGCAAGGACGGCTGACACACCCAATTCCACATCAGACACGTAGAATATCAAATATGCCAGAGCGAATGTAAATGCTATTTCGATTTCTAGTTCGTTATTGATTCTATTTAAGACAAATACACTTATTATTCCACAAGCCAAACCGAACGCGGGACCACCTAAAGATTTCGATCTGGATCTTCATTACGTCTCTGTTTAACACTAACTTACCTATACTGTACTTGACAATGTCCACAACGATCTTTTTCGCACCATGATTGCCCGTGACAAGTATATCATGGAAGATGAGAAATATCACAAATGCTGAACCATCATTCAGCAATGATTCGGAGTCGATCAACGCAGCCAGAGATTTACTTGCACCAGAGTCATGCAGCAGAGCAACAACAGCGATTGGATCAGTGGCACTTAAGATACTTCCAAACATCAGACCAACTAACCATGACCAACCGTATGGAAAGATATAGATTCCACATATGGCGATAACTCCAGTAGAAATAAACACGCCAGGACCAGCGAGAAGAATAGCTGATAATAGTTGTTGTTTGATCACATGAAAGTGACCATTAAACGATGAATCGAATATTAACAGTGGTAAAAAGATGTAATACATCAAGTGAGGATTGATTTGACTTAATTCGATTTCACCATACAAGAAATCATTACCTGGATCATTAACGCGTGCTGCAATAATACCAATGATAAAGCCAATGAGAAGAACAACAACCGTGAATGGCAGTGGAATTTTATTTTTCAAAAACTTGGATAATATGATTTTGTATATACATGAGGATAAGACTGAAAATGAGAGAAATAAGATAACTGTGCTTGATTTGGAGTCACTTTCGGAATGATTGTCGACTGTAGAATTCATTTATTGAAATAATCTAAAAGATGTAAATATAGTTGTCAAAATATTTTACGATACCTGTGCAGAGAATTTTCTTGGAAAGAAAAATGTTGATTTGTTATATGTTACGACGTCAGTGTCATGAAACATGTATGCAAAATAATGACGCGATCTTTCGTGTTTATACTGTTTAAAAGCTTACTTATCTTTATGTTTTAAGTTGATCTTGAGTTCGACGGGACTATATTTTGTTCTCATACTGGTTGTATCAACATATTTTCTGTCGCTCAGATCGGCGCGTAGCATGAGATAAAATTGTGAAGGGAATTGGTAATAGGATGCAGTTAATCACATTGATCTGACCGGCTAAGTACTCAGTTAGTCAAGCGGTTGCCTTCGATTTGCCGTCGGCTTCAATGTAGCTTGTAGAGTATAGATTCCTAAAGATTTAGTTGGAGTTTATATAAAGAAACATAATGGTGACAATGATGTCAAATGTATAGAAAAATATAAAGAAATGTATTCGAAAACAAAAGAAAACATTGATTACTATCGCAAATGAAAGACCCAGTGATTCTAATGAAATAGAATTTTTTTTGTATAGATCTACATTTGCAACTCGTCATTGTCGACAAGAGAATCAGCAAAAAATAATTCGGTGCAAATAGAAATTACTCAGTAATGATATCTCGAAAATATCGACGCGAATAAATGTCTCATAAAATTCAACGAAAAAAATAGTTTACTCACTGATCCATGACAAATAAAAAAAAACCTATATACATTGAATGCACATTAAGGTGTCGAAAAAGCGAGGGACCGCAAGAAAAAATGTACACGTGATCTGAATTTTTTGTCATAGTATTTGTCTTTGTGCTAAGGCGTTGCTTGTAATGTTTTGTTTGTTTAACCTGCAGGTAATCGAAACGCAAAGATGTGAACAGCAAAGATATCAAAAATGATAATTGTAACAAAAATTCAAATAACTATCTGTGCCTTTCAGCATGATGACATCATTCGCACATTAGTGATATAAAAAGACACATAGTGGAACAACCTAAGTTTACTAATCCTATGACTGGATTTGATATGTGCATAGTGCTATAGCACAATATAGATGAAAAACAGTGGTCATTAAATTTTCAACAGTTGACAAGTATTTTTTGATGCATATCCACGATCATTATGGACGATGCGGTATACTTCCGTTAGCCAACGGTAACAGGAAGCGTTCCGAAGATAATTTTAGCATTGTAAGATGTTTTTCTTCAGAGTCTTTGCGAATTTTTACAGAAGTTGAAGATAATCTGTAAAACTAACAAGCGAAAAGAGAACGAAATTTCTAGAAACTGGCACAGGATTATATTTTAGATATCCTCTTATTCGTCACACCTCTGAGTGAAATATTTAGTTTGGAATACTCAATTATCCTTCGCCAAATCTAACGAAAGGTAATCAAAGTCAAGCAATTCGAACCGGCATTATTTTTCAAATGATATAAAACCTCGGTCATAGTCTATTACCGAGTAAGCTATATCTGCAGGAATTCAAACAGTTATGTATATGCTTGAGTTGTGCGATAAATGAAAATGTTTATACGTGTTTGATGTGTACATCTATGAACTTGCAATTATGTTGAATATATTAGAATGCATCGGGATTCAATTGAGAAGATTTGTATAGTATTGGTCACGTGCGACAGAGCGCTGAAAGTGTTCCGGAACTGCATATCGATGGATTTTACTCAGATATTTATTCGGAAATTCCTTCCCATTGTGCCGCATCTGATTCTGTTAGTTTCACTTAGAAATCATTGAAGTAAATCTAAAGAATTGTGATACTTCCCTATACAAATCATGTTTCCTTATTCATCATTTTATTATAATTAAAATTGAGACAAAAGTATGAGCATTGCGAAAGTCATTCGGCAGTATTAACTATCGCAACTGTCCGATGACCTATTGGTGATACTCGATTACTACGAACACATCTTCGTAATGAACAAAACTGAAACACCCGTTGCAGTTTACTACGAAGTTCAGGTAATGCAATAACACAAACAAAGGGGTTGAGTAGAGTTGTGAAATACGAGCAGTAATAACTTATGTTATAAAAATCATAGGCAGATGGATCGAGCATTCCAACTGTATCCATAGTGTACAAAACCATTGATGGAAATACAATAATCAGATATATACCAGTGATCGATACCAATTGAACAGTCATTTTCCGATAGTTTTTCCATTGCATTCTTTGGCTAACACGATACTTACTATACCAAACCCTTGCCAAAAGTGCTAGACTAAAGATAGCAATCATACATATTGGCACGACATTATGTGCAAGACTATCCCATATACTAAGAGCGCCAATATTGCCTGCACATGTTGCAACTCCACAATCTACTTGCGTATGGTCCAGAATAGGTTCACAAGGTAGAATAAAATAGATGATGGCGTAATACACAAAAGGGTAAATTGTAACCATGAATATCGGTAAATAGTGTAGAAAGAAATGTGCTTTTCGTGTTCTAAGCAGATTGTAATGAAAGACGAGAACATGTCGTTCTATTGCACCCCAAGCTACAAGTAGGGTAATGACTACATACACAGCATAATCAATATATGTCCACGTAAAGCAAAATACACGTGTGAATACTGAAACATGGCCAGTTCGGTAAAAATCGATAAACCAAATTAAGTCCGTCAGATTGAGAAAAGTGCCAAAGGCGAGAATGAGAATAATAAAATGATTATGTAGAGCATTTCGAAGTATACGATCGACAAGAAAATGATAAAGACAGAAGAGAGAACATAGAACAGATGGAATAAGAAAAATGAGATACAACCAAAAACAAACTGGATATGGAATAGACATGTTCAAATGCAATTATTACTGTAACTGTAGTAAATCTAGAAAAAAAGTATATGTGTATCACATCTCTCATATGTCAATTACTGAATGAGGTTGAGCATGAAAGCTTATGATATTTTCTCAACCATCTCCATGATATGACATGACAAAAGGACTAATTAATCGAGGGATTTTTATTTATTCTACGTTATCTCTCGTCTATGTCATTGCGTGAAAGGTTATAACGAAGGTTGAAAAGAATATTCAATATAAAAGATTCGTTTTGAATCGCAATTTCAAGTATTATAGAATACGAATTGATTAAATATGGATCTTTATTGTGTTTGCAGCACCATAGGAACACAATGCATTCATTCATCCATTTTTCAGTGAGTATTTTAATATGCTTTGGTTTAACATGATCTAGCATTGATTCAATGTGTTAAATAATGCCACATTTTCATTTGCGTTGATTACTCTTGACTTGTTGTTAATGAATAATAACGTAAGAAGCATCATCACGAATACACATCGTCATCAAAAGTCAACTTAATGACCTTGCGGCATTACTTTTCTCTACGTGAAATATTTTGATAATTCACAGATGATTCTGTGTTTTCGAACTAGAAGCAACGTAAATGTAGGGTGAGGGTGAGTGAAATTTCACTCGCACGGTTCTGCGACATAAAATGTATTCAAATTTTGCATGGAACTTCCGCTACTCTTGGATAACGTGGATAGAGCGCTGGCAGACTAGGAAGAATATGGGTGTGGGAAACCTGGTTAAAACTGTTTCCAAGTGATTTTCATGAGAGGTAACACCACCAAACATTCAACTCTCGAGGCTGATTGTCAGCCGATGGACTTAAGTGAAACTCAGTCAAATCATTTTTGCGAGGGTACTACTAGAATCTATTAGTGGCCGCCATTCGTTCATGTATACAATAATTTCTGAAAGGTTAATGTGATGATGGAGAAATTCTCCCTGGTGATGTATTGTTACATCAAAATCTCGCTGGAGGTCGAAGATGAGACTTATTGAACGAGTGATTCGTGTGTTAATAAAAAAAGAGTATTGATATTTCCATATAGCCCCCTTTGTCTTGTATCTGATACATTTTTTACAGTACATCTAACTTTCGGACAAACTCAAAGTTTCTGCATTTATTTATTTCGTCGAAATATATTCCAGCTTCAAAGGAAAAAATGTCATTCGAAGTGAATCCCTCTCATGACTGACTATAAGACATTACTCCTAAATTAGAAGAAAGGTCACCGATACATAGACCATCATAAACCTGCTTTGACTTCGAATAAAATCAATCAAACCTGAATAACATTTTCTTTGGTTATAATTGTTCTTTTTAATATTTGCAGAAAAATTTTATATAGTAATATTGTATTCGCAGGCTTTTTTTCTTTTGTCAATGTGCCCGCATTATCAGGAACTACTATTGATGAAATATAAGTAAACATTTTTTACGGTGAACGAAAAGAAAGACGAAATCATTTTGTATTGACTGTGGTGAAAATAATCCGTGTGCATAACATTCAGCTCGATAATCGATTTAAAACGGTAATTCTTTTAGACGATGTTCTTCTCAATCTGTTATCGTTTCTCTCGTAGAGACCACAAGTTCAAACACAACAGTTGAAAACCGAAAATAATGTAAATGATGGCTTTTATTGAACATATCTTTCTGATGCATCATACAGAAGCTCATCGTTCAGCGACCTTGTCGTATCTTTCTACAAATATATACAAGCCAAGTAATACTGATGCGAAGAATTTGTTGATTGGATGAAAAATAATATCTCGTTTATATTAGCACACTCCATTTAACATAAATCGAATGAGAGGGCCATCGAATAAATCCGGAAATAATCGTCGACGAAAGTACTACTTTGATTTTTCATAGTAAATCTTTTCAACATCAATGATACCCTTGCAGCTGTGGGATGTTACCCTGGATAGAACTGTGTTGGTACTGTGTGGCATGTATTGTTCTAGTACTTATCGAAGTAATCATTGTGATTGATATTCTTGTTAGCAGAAATAAATCTGGAAGTAAGTGTTTGCTTAGCGAAATCAACAGGTTTACAGAAAGTTGCCTCTTCTAGCGACGATATCTACTATAACAACAACATGTACGTTGTCCCTTTGCCATTTCGCATACAGTTGTCTCACATGGAGATTAAACTTTTTTGTATTTAATGCAGATGCTAAAACTAGTGCTTGTGTAACAGGTGCTGGAATTGCAATGGTTCAATTACACAAGTGTATTATAACAGCACGGAAACTGATCAAACAGCATCGACTCCGGGTCCGTCGTAAATCAAATCATCATGTTAACTGTGCCACAAAATACTGTTTCGTTTTCTTTCATAGTAATCGTGGAAACCGTCACTTTCATGTGGCAATATGTCAACAGGACACCATCAATAAATCCTGTTGTTATCGATAATCAAACAGTATCCTATAATTTTTCAGTATGGCTCGGCGGATACAAGTCAAATGACGATAATGCTAGAGTTGCATTGTCATTTTTTAAATCAATTCAACGTACAAGTGGGAACAACTATTACTCTTTGGGCCAGTTCTCGCCGTAGATTATAACTATGTAATATTATTACTGACGAATGATGGTGATGACGATAGTATGGCACTTTGTTTCAACCACTTAAAGACTCGCGAATCCGTCCTTGTGATGTTTTCAGAGAAAACTGACATTATTTCTTTTCACTTGAAGTTTTTTATTACCCATTGATTTGCGTTTATTTTATATTGACAAAAGAAAAGGTCTTATCTTCGAAAGCAAATTTGAATACATGAAGTCACATTTCATTCATCGATTATAACAAAAGCGTCCTGATGTGTAGTAATTCTTGCTTTTATCATTCGCTTGTGTATCTTCACGTTTTCACCGCCATCTTTGAATCTGCCACAACCATCGGGTTATTCGTCTTGATCTCCATCACTCATCAAGAATTATTTTTCAAAATCGAACATCCCCAAGATGGTGATCTGCAAGCAGTTGGTACTATAAATATAATAATCATTGTCGTCCTATTTCTTGCTGGTGCAATTCGCACAATAATTTTAACCGTATTCGTCTTTCTTGTATTACTCATGCCCAGTGTATGTTTTTGCATGCTATGCATTCCACACTGTCGAAATCCGTATTGTAAACTATTGAGATCGAGATCAACCAATCGATTTCTTTCATTTAATTGCAATTGTCCGTGTTATCGTGCGCGTCCGAAATTACGCTTTCAGATGCAATTTGTATTGATTATATTTATCTCATGTATTCGTATAGCAATGATAATCTTCTGTTTCATCATCCAACACAATATCACAACGAAAAGTCTTGCTGTTATCGTTGCCATTTCATTTTTCTTTCTGATAATCACTTCTCTCCTAGATTTCTATCACTATCATGTATGGTGGCATTACAAACCAATCTTAAGTAAAACTACAAAACACTTTGAAATGCCAACGACACCACTATCGAAGAAACATCAACGTTTCATTCCTTATCATTTATTGGGTGATAATCGTACTACACATTTCGGCGATAAAGCCTGTTCGAATACTCGATGTCAAAACCGTGATTTAGAACACATATTCATCTTTCATTTCAAAGGTTACAATCCCCAGCCACGTTACTTTGATCTCGACGAAAAAACGCGTTACATTGGTTTCCATCAGACAAATCCGGAGTCCGCGATACAAATTGCTCATTCTGACTTTCGAATCAGTGTCAAACATGAATGTACCATGTTAGGTCATGGCATTTATTTTGCTCGATCAAGAGAAGGAACAGACAGGAAAGCGAATCGTCAAGGTGCGTTCATATGTGCCGAAATTAACATGGGAAGAGTGCTGAGAGTGAATGCACACGAAAGAAATCTGTATCGTGGTAAAAAAGATTGGTGGGCGACACATGACTCGGCTTATTTCTGTCATCAGGATGCCACTTTGGATGAATTCTGTATTAAAGATTCATCACAAATTCTCAAATGGATCATGGTGATCGAGAAAAACGATTCGAAAGTTGAACTTTATGGCTTAAATCAAGAATTTGATGATACGAAATGTTCGTGTATCTAGGAAATTTATTTTCACAGGTATTCACAATCTACATATAAAAAGACACGACTCAAGTTGACGCTTTCTTTCTTTTTCTTCATTTTAATTGTCAACTAAAAATTTTCGAACTCGGTTGCCGTAATTGTCTGCAACATAAATATTTCCATCTCTATCGAATTTGAATCCCATTGCTCGACACATATGTCTCGGATCTTTAGTTAAGTTGTCAGCACCGATGATAATTTCTCCTGATTTGATTCCAATTGTCCATCGGACTATGCGAGCGTTGATTGAATCACAGACATACACTTCTTTCTCATCATTGTCGACAATAACTGCGGATGGATAATTGAATTGATTCAAATTCGTACCGATATCGTTACCACCAGCAACAATGACACCTTGTTTACTACCGGGAGCCCAACGTCGCACACATTGATTCACGAAATCTGCTACATAGAGATTACCGGACTTTTCGGCGACGTAAATACCCATCGGATGATATAGCTGATTTGGTGCACTACCATAGCCATTGCCACCAGCGACTACTTGCTTATTTTTCCCATTTCTATCAAATTTAAATACAGTAGATTGTATCCAATCAGAAATATAGATATTGTCATCTTTATCCACGAAAATTCCTGAGCATGATTGAATAATTCCGCTTTTGGCATCCATCAATGTTGTTACTTGTCCACCTGGCGTGATTTTCAATACCCGACACGGACAATAGACTTCCGCGACATAGATATTATCATTTCTATCGATAAATATCGCGGATGGCTTGTTAGCTTTATCGTATGGTCTCCAGGGATTAGTTCTAGAAACGAACTTGCTCATCGCAATCATTTCAGTACAGTATAATTCATTCTTACTCAGTACTGTTCTCAAACTTGTAGAATGTCACTCCGGTTCGATCACCATTACCATTGACTGGAAAGCGTTGTATACGGCTGTTCTCATAATCAGCTACGTAAAAATACTGATTTTTACTATCGATCACAATATCCGATGGAGTATTGAGTTCATTAGGACCTGAACCTGAATGTCCTTGCTCATCACCTGCTACCACTGCACCAACCTGTTGCCACCTTCTTGCTGCGTTACTTTTTACTAGATACACTACAAACTCGCCTTGTCTTAACAGTTGAGATCTCTAAATGGTAACTCACTTGAACCATTTTGACTCGATGATTGTCTATGTCCGTACATGTCCGTACTCGCTCGTTTCTCTTCACTTGAAAGCAAAATGCAAGAGGAAGTTTGATTCAGTCTGATTTCTTAAGTATCGAGAATATGAATTGCCTTCGTCATTTTCACCTGCTTTTTATCATTGCAGTAAATACTTCGAAAAGCAAGAAAACATGCCCATGCACAGAGAACATTCGTTATTGCAATCAAATTTGCAACGACATTTTTCCATGAAAGCATACCGGTCGGTCATTTGAACACATCAAATAAATTCCTAATTGCCGACAAATAATATTGCAAATCGAAAACAAAATGCTGTAACCATTAGTATACACTTATGACAACAACAAAAATCAAGTCAACCGATGAATGGTACAAATATTTTCTACCTGAGTTTTTTGCTTCCCTAATGATTATTCATCTATCATTCGTGGCAATCAAAAAAAAAATAATTAATTAACTCTCTTTTCACGCTGATGACAGACATTACTTGTAATTAGGAGAAAAACAGAGAGTAAATACAAATATCTGAATGTAAGGAAAGAAATTTGTTTCTCTTATTTCCCGGCAAATGCAATGTGTCCGCGGAAATGTTTTTTTTTCTGTAAAGAGACAAATTTTCATGTCCATCAGGATCGGCGAGGTTCCTTTTTGTCGGATGGTCTTCTGTTTATCGGCATCCTGGTGTATCGCAAGTATTTCAGTCAAGGAAAAGCGTTCCGCTAAAAGCCAGAACAAAGTTATATCCGTGTTGACACTTCGTTAGTTTCTTGTTGGCCCATGTTTGAACCGGCAGTTCGATAAAATGACGAGCACAAACAGCAATATGCTTTAGGCAGTGTTTCACTTAAACAATAGAATGTACAGAAAAATTCATCCATCTAGATAGACAGGTAAACATCATCAAGGATACCAAACGCGCCCATGTGTAGTACAACGGCATCTACACTTTGGACATGTTGGTAGTGGAGATGCCGTGTTTCGTTCTTGATTAGCGTCTTAGAGTAAAATCATGTCTATGTTATTATCATATTGATGAGGGTGATGATTTGACGACGATTTTAAGACAAAAATCATACCGGTAAGCTTTCCAAAAATAAATTCATCGATTCATGTGTAAGATGATATGTTCAGTATTATTCTTGGAAAAATGGAATCTTCGATGTATCTAGACACTATTTCTTCGTACGTGTTGAATTGATATGGCAGCGGTATAACAAATGTACATAAAACTAAAAAGTACATAAGATACAGTCGCTTCAATGTATTTTCCTTGTCACTCCTACTTGTAAGATCACTCATTTGACTTGTGTTTATTTAGCATGTAGCGATTAAGACGAAGAACCATTCTGTTTGTACACTCTGTATTGATGTGTTCCACGAGCTCAGAGTAAAACTATAAGAGGAATTCATGTTTAAATAGAAAATTAAGTCGAAATGATGTATATCATATTTGCTTTAGTACACGGTCGATCTTCACTCCAAACACATCGAATATTATAAGTCGATAAAAGCAAGGAGAAATAATACAATGGAAACAAACGAGCTGCTCGTCGTCCTACGAACGACCAATAACACTTAGCTAACTGAAATTTGCAATTGCCATAGTTCCATAAACCATAACAAAGTCACTCAGACAAAAAAATAAGACAACACCCACTTTGTAAATCACGTAGACACAACACGAATACGATATTTATAGAATATTCATAGTTTGACTTCGTATGCCCTTGAAGCGATTTCTTGCTAAACCTATGACGGACTTTCTATTGTTTCTCGATGTGTACAATGGTATTGTAATATAATAAGAGGCAAAATATCTTATGATTACATTTGATTAAATTATATCGGAACGCATAGGAATATTTCTCGTGCAAAACCGAATACATGCTGGTATTTTAGAGAGTCAGAGTAGGAAAAAGATGAATTCTAACATAAAGTATATAATAGAAGCGGATGAGTTCATAGGCGATGTTTGAATAATTATTTGGGTAAATAACTTGATTTTTGTCCTTTTCTTAGTCATCTAATAAAACATCAGAATTGAATGAGATTTATTAAGTTTTTCCAAAGTTCCGGCAAGCATCCCAGACATACAAATGGTAGAAACATAATCACATGATCAGTGAGATACGATAGAACTATCGATGCTGGCTCCTGCAGCATAAATCCCAGCAAATGCATTATAGAAAGAAAGAAAAGTGGAAAATTAACGGATAGATACAATGCGGAAATACCGAGTAATTGAATGGCCATTCTGCGATATTTCTTCCATATGATCGACTGATGAGCCGTTCGTTTGTGACAAACGACACGAATCAATAGCGTAATATTGTAGAATATAATCAATATCGTAGGTACGACCCCATGTAAATAAAGTTCCCAATAAGACAAAAACTCTTTCTCATGATAGCAACCATAATCTCCGCAAACGTCCCAAGTATAATTCCAATCAGTCGTACACGGATATAAAAATATTACGACGATGTAAAATAGCGTCATATAGATAAGAAGAGAATATAATGGTATATAATGAACAATAATTCTCTTTAATCGAGTACTGGTTAACTGGTGATGAAAAACGAGAATGTGTCGTTCGAATGAGGCCCATGCTAACAGAACTATAATGGTATTATAGATTCCATAATCGACAAACAACCAAATGGAACAAAATACCGAGGATTTTAACCATACTTGACCATCTAAGTAGTAATATATTGCGGTGTTGGATATATTGAACGAAACATAAACTGAACCAAGGATGAGTATAGTGATGATAGAATGATGATGGATGGATTGGCGAAGAGTTTGTATGACAAGGAGATGAATGAGAAGAAAGAGAGAACAAAGAAGAGAAGGTACAATGAAAGGAACAAGAAACCAAAAACAAAGACGATTGGACATCAACGAAGCATAGTCATCGGTACTATCGTTAGACTCGTTCATCGTATTATTCAAATTCAAATTCATATTTAGTAGGTAAGTGGAAATGACACAGATCGCCTTTTTTCATTTTCTTTTAGATCACATGATGGTAGTTCGTGCTCGCTTTCACCTATGTAATTATCATTAACTTTTCACAGGAAGTATGTTTGAACACTCAACGGATGTTTATTGTCTCAAAAGTACACTTTGATTGGCAAAAATCCGGAGCATGAAAACTTTGTCACTTATTGAACTTTTATTCTAGAATTGAACTTGGAATCAGTTCTGTTCTGTCACCTTAGCACTTGATAATTCATGTTTACAGATCGCTTGCTGGAGTTTGAACGTGAGCATGAAGCTAAATAGAAGAGATACAATAATTTATTCGTACAGATTACTCAGATTGAGATTTAACAATGATATATTCCATTTATTTGCTATGATACTTACAAAAAAGTCTGCATTACTTGTTTTTATGAATAAAAATATCAAGTCTGTATACTGAAAGAAAAAATGATTGTCTAGGGTGTTGTTTGGATGAGAGCAGAACATGAATTGCAGAATAAATTTCAAAAATAAAGCGTACAGTTATTTAATTCATGCATCTTAATACTTGTTATCGCATCAAAGCATTAAATTCGACAATTTCAAATGATCTCAACTGGTTGTTCAGGTAAGCCAGCTGTTTGTCGGATAATATCATTGATTTTCTCTGCACTCGCTAACAGAAGCTCAGAAACTGGAAGTTTTAAGTCTTCCGCGTCTATATCGCCATCTTCAGCACGTGCCTGCAACAAGGTCAGGTAATTAAAAATATGCTTATGGGCTTTTTTGTAGAGTCTGTCTTCGAGTTCATTTATATGAAACACTTGTTCGCAGAGTTTTGAGCGTTGATAACGTTTATATTCGGTCACAAAGCCGTCTGTATCACAATAAAGGTAGAAACGTCTGCGTACATTTGTTGGACTAGCATAGATATTAACCATGACAATAGCATGATGAGGAAGGAATATGTCTATTTCTCCCTTAAAGTTTGCATAATATTCTATTATTTCTTTGCATTGAGCTGGAGCGAGACAATGGAGGAAAAAGTGCTCGTGGAAGAAATCCGGTCGATCAAATCCATGTAAGGTGTCGTTTGGTGCCAGAAGTATTAGTATTGATGAAGGATCCACCCTGAGTGTTGAGTTAGTCATCTGAAACTACAAAGCATTTGATTAGCTAGAAATGTATCCTATTCCGCAACTTTGTGCATCGCCGGAACTGGTTCCAAATGCACAGGATTGTGGAATAGGAGCACTGCTCGTTTTATTCTATTCAAAAAAGTCAGCAAAGGTCAGAAAAGATATTAATAATATTATAGTCAACATTACTTTGCTTAAGGAAAACGTGAATCAAATATGTAGAATGTAAACTTAAATATGAGCTCTGATTGAGTTAGTTTCTTTTCGTGAGAAAGACTGATGAGTTCTGATTAAATTCTATTGCTTTCTGATAATATTTTTGTGCCAACTCACGGCTCATATTTTCTGCACAGAATTCTCCGATTCTCTCACATATCGAGGCACGCTCAGCAACCCATTGCAAAGCAAGCGCTCTTGCTTGATAGTATATGTTGTGGACGTTTGCAAATTCTTCCAGTAACATCTGATCACTTTCTGTAACTGACGGATGGTCACGTATACTGAGAATGTAAATTTGATGGACACAAGCTATTGATGATAATTCTTTTAAAATATTCGTTTCATTCTTTATATTTGCCGATATGATTATAGGACAAACGTAGTCTGTTGAATGAATCTCTTTCAATTTCGCGATAAATTCGGAACCGTTGTCAAATAATACGCCTTCTTCATGCGTCAGCGTTTTTAAAAGTGTGACAAGTTCATCACCTGCTGATCGTTGTTCGACCGTACAATAAATAAAGGTACTGTTGCGCAGATTTGCCAGTAAATCCTCTTCAAAATACGAATCGTCAAGTAATGAATCATCTCTGGTCTCAATCATTCGATCGACTTGATTGATCAAACTGTTCACGTATCGCATAGGTTTTAGCGCTAAGTGTGCATCGAGTTTGTCTGCACGACCCAAAAGAATTTTCGCCCAATAAAAATAAGTCAACGCCTGGTGAATATTCGTTATTATGTCCTTTTCAAGAGATCTTTCTCCGATTTTAACATAGTAGTGTGATATGTCGCGCAATAATCGGCACAAAAGATCGAGTTCGTGACCAAAAGTAAGCAGATAATCAGCATATTCCATCTGCCAATCGAGATCTAGCCATTCGTAAAATTGCAAAACGTAGATTTGAATGCGCCCATCTTCCAATTCTGCCGTATATTCCGAGCAAATCTGAGGAACAAACGTTTGTCCAATTACATCAGATACAATTATATAGATTTGCTTATCTTCTCGAATGCTTTCACAAATATAATTCAAACATGAGGCTGATTTAGTAAAAGCTGCCAACTGAGAAGCAATGCCAAAATCGATCGTTGAAAACTGGCATGAGCCATAATCTATATTGTCGTATATATCAACCATCGAGAGATCATCACTAGTGGACGGATCGATATTTCGAGCAAATACTCTCTTAAGATGAATATAATCATTTGGTGAACCAATATGATCGTCCAACCATACAATTGAAATATCATGAAACGATGTATTCATCTTTTTAATCGACTGTATGTTAAATAATCTGAAACGTGTGTCGAGAAGTAAACAAGTACACTTTCTTTTTCGCTTGCTGAAGGTAAAAACCCAATTTAATATCTCCGAAAAGTGAAAAATACCCTTTTTTATACACACACGACACTCTCATCTCGTTACCTACTTCCTTTCTTTTTTCCAAGCTCGCTTTTCTTGTCAACATTAGTCTAGAGCAACAACAAAATTTTCTTCCTTTCTTTTCCTTCCTACGACAAATAGAACAATTGACGGCATAGAGAAGCCATAAAACATATACGCCGTCTTCACGAAGTTTTATTGGGCATATAGTGTGAATCTATTTTATTTAGCATTAAATAGATTAGAAACTTTTGTTTTTATTCTTGCGATTGGATTTTTGCTCATTTTCTTATCATGATGATCAAGACAATCTACGATAACTTTGATAAGATCGACTAAAGATGTGTTCAATGTCCATTTGGTTTTACACTTCAATAATTCATGATCGAGTTCCCCTAAAAATATTATTTCCTCATATGAAAAAAGATTTTTTACTTTACTAACCATTTTCGTTAACACTTGGATGATTGATAGGAGTTAAAAAGTGTACCCTTGGTAGATTAATCGGATAAGTTTTACCCAATTGTAATTGTATTCTAACCGTACTTTTTTCAAAGATTTCCGAAGTAGGAAATATTTGTCCAACAATTGTATAATTTTCTGTCTCATCTGGCTCATCGTCGTCATCGTCGTCATCAGAAAATGGGGATTTTTCGAGTAAAAATCGAACAGATGCATCACTTTTACTCAAAAGTTTTAATCGGGTGACATCCAAATAAAAATTTCTGCTTGACTTCAAGTCAACTGCCTTGTTGTACTCTAGTAAAAGTTAACAAAGTTTATAAATCATCATTTATGTTGCACATACTCGAATTCAAATCTTCTCTTAATTTCGAAAATTCTGCTTCACTTAATTGCGTACTTCCAGTAGTAATAACCTTCTGATTCTCTTTATCTCTTTTGATATTATATCGACCATGCGCAATTGCCATGGTTTCATCCGTAATTTGTTTTGATGGGTGGATGAAAACTAAGCCATCGAATGTTGCTGTGTAAATGAAGTAGTTTTTGTGATTCTTATACTGAAATTCAGCAGCAACAGCATCACCAACAGATGATTCAGTCGAATATACATATTTCGATAAACTATTTTTCGCTGTCTGAATTAATTTATCTGGCTTTGTTGGTTGATTGTTTGGCATGATTTGGAAATATAATGAACCATGTTGAAATAAAACCCATTCTTTGTGTTGATCACCAAGAACTGTCAGCAAATAACGAATAGCATCGAGGAAGAAGATGCAGAAATCGTCTTCTGTTGCATCAGTCATGACAAATATACGAAAAATATGGAAACTAACGTTGCGATCAATATTTTCATGCAAACATACAGTGTGTTATATGTGGTGTCATAAAGAAAATACCAACGATAAGTTAACTTATCTTTTTTCGTTCTGATAAAATGTGTAATATGAGAAGCTTCGAAAAATATGTATTTATGAAAAAAAAGGAGCCTTTATCGTTAAGTCAATTGCGTATTCTATAATTCGCCATGTATTTGAGTGCTAGTCGTAAATTGTAGCTGAACGAAGATTTGTAAGATTAAGCTGGCAGATAAATTGCTGTAGAGTATTCACTCTTAAGGAAAGATAATGGAAACGTAGCTACATCTATCGAGAATATATTGAAGGAAACTATATATTATAAAGCTCCGTTTTTTGTTGCGGTCCTTTTCAATCACGGTTTCACAATTTCTCGACTAGTAACGAAATTTCATCCTCCTTGAATTTGATATTCGCTCTAGGTGGTACGAATCTTTCGCAATCATATAATTTTACTTATTCAAAGACGTCATATGTAATTACATGAAGATCCTAACCAGATTCCATGATATTTGGAAGCACTTCCGCAATAATATTCTATAAATACACGTTCCATCGTCATACACTAAAACGAACTTTACATCCAGTTTACTATCAAGCAGCAAACATGCCTATCTATTCAACACTATTGGTTCGCCTTCTATCGATTTCACACTGTTGTTCGCTTGATTCAAAAATGTCAACAGGTAAATATTATCAATCAGAAAGAGATAATTTTAATAATACATATGTCTTAGGACTTCAACGCAACAGAAATACAATCATTCGAAAATATGATTCAGAAATAAACACTTTTTGTGCAGCTGATGGTAGTGGCACAGCACACCTTGATTGGCAACATTTACGCATCGATGCTCATTCAAATTATGCACAAGGTTGTGGCGAACAATTCACACGATCATTATTGACCTTGGACGAAATCGACAGTTTACCATCCAACGCTGTCATAAAATCTGCTCAGATCAAACTATTTGGNTTCGCCAATTCAACTTGCAATACGTTTCTAACGGACATTCGAAATAATAGTGTGTTCTGTGAGCTCGATTGCATAATATATACGAAGAACAATACAAAATAAATTTTTGTCCTAGCCATCAACAAGAAAAATTCTGACGTTTACGAAATATACTCACCCATCAGTTACACTATTTGTTAAATTTTGCTTTTGTGATACACTTTTGTTTTAATCAATGAAGTAGGAAGAAAGCGATTCTCATTCTTTATTCTCTTTGGACATTCTAAAAGCACCTTCAGATTGAGAACAGTCACGAATCGTTTTGCTTTTCTTTCTCTCCAGATAGAAGTTACACTACTTTTGCATAAAAAATCATTCGTTTATTTAAATCATTCTTCATTACTTCATATATCCTAATGAAGCCATCTTAGACAAGGATATATTCCGGTTACATGAATTGTACGTTGCGGATTATTACAACTTCATTCGTTCGAAATCGACTTTATTTCTATTGACATTGACTATATTTTCAAATATAACAAAGCGTCATTCTCATGTTTGTGTAACCACGATTCTTTTTCGGTCAAATAACAATAGTTTGGTCTGGATGCGGATGTTTCCTGAGAGGTTTGAATAATCGACAACATTGCTCACGGTAAACCTTTCCAGACAAAATATGAAGAAAAAATGAAATAAAATAATCACATTGCGTCCATATAAGACAAATATATCGTATAGCAATTATAGTCGGTGTACGTGTCGCTGTATTTAATACATTTAAACAGTAGATCACACCGAACGGAGTGGTTAGAATTATATGAACAAATATTTGAAGAATTAGCATACGTGCCAACTGTCCTTCTGTTCGACGAGTGGACGTCGTTGGACCGTTTTGTATTCCTGTACGGATAGAATGTTTACGAATATTAACAATAGTCAGAAGTCCAAAAGTGAGTATGAATATTGGCCCCAACATGTAGTAACTAATGACTTGAGAAAACGTATAAATATTGGCTGGTAAAGTGGTGTATAGCCGGCATATTCCAGTTGTTGAGTCAAAGTAATAAATGAAAAACATAGGTAACATGTATACAGAGCCCAATATCGTACTGATAACAATCTTTATACGAGCTTTTCGTTTCGTACTTGCTGAATTTAATCGACGGGATTTTGAACTAGAACAATATCGATCAAATGATACTAAAACAAGCATTATTCGAGCAAGTATTGGTGGCGAGAATATGATGTAAAAGTATATATTACATCCTACCGATGTATTCTCCCATCCAATCCACAAAGCACGTATAACTTGTGTTGGACATATCAAACAAGTATAAATAATGCTCAGAATTGCGTAAGCAATGAAATAATGCGAGCAAGGTGAACTACGAAGAGCATTGGATGCGAGGATGCGAATACTGAAACTATTTGTGACTAAAACTAATGTGAATAGTATGGGTTGAATATAAATATTTGATTTTAAAACTTGATCGTATAATGCACTCATGTTGATCAAATTGTAGAAAGTATCTTCAATCCGAATTTCAGTGTCGATGGAGAGAACAAAAATTATGTGCCTTCTTGCTGAATTATTAGTAGAAAAATGTTAAAGAAAAGTATGTTGAAGAACTTGATAAAGAAGAGAAGAAAAAGAACTTCAGTGAAGCGTTTAAAGTACATCATCGCTGATGATCAAGTACAAACGTTGAAAAGTTTATAATAATATAATAACTATGGAAATCCAACACTATTTTCTGTCCTGGAATTATCTAAAATAATAGAATAGATGTTTGAACGATCGTTTCAGACAAAATTGAAACGATAGATTTTATATGAGCGCTGTAGAAGGTTGGGAATCAAACTGATATTTATAGAAATGTCACACACAGAAGAGTTCAATACAACATTTTTATAACATAAATGATGTCTAGACATATTTCCATCAATGTTTTTTTTCTGTGCACTAACAGTGAGATCGATATGATCGTGTTAGCAAGAGAAAATTGTGACTTATCCTTTTCTTTTAATTTGTGCGTGCTTTTCTAATTGTCACCCTTCTCGTGCGAACCAGCTGTGACGTTTTCATCTTCTCAGGCTCTTAACCTATCTCAAATAAACATGCATCAAAGAAAATGTAAGATAGGCAAAAATAGAAAGAGAGTTGTTAGATTGATTTACCGTATTAGACGATAATAGATATTTTTTTGAATGATTCTTTTATCATCTTCCATCAATTATTTTTACCATAATGTATTCCATCGTACTTCAAGCAAGCATATGGCCACAGCTTGCATTCGGATCAATAATAAGATTTTCTTTTCAACAGTTCTATGTCATCCGAGACTGAGGTTAGCAAGTAAAGGACAAACAAAGATATAGACAAAAATCACTCTTATCATTAATGAAAAATTCCAATAAATACTGTCTTTACCGATGGGTCGAATGATTTTTTCCAAGACGTATTTTCAATGGTAAAATTAAATGACCATCTCATCGTGTGCTGTAAATGAATATTTTTTAGTTAAGTGAATGCTATCAAGAAAGTTCTTATATTGATGAAATCTTGTATTTATTGTGTTTCTCATACACTTGAAAAAAAAACATCACCTTTTTTTTCATATAGTCATTTATTATACATCAATAGAAATAGTCTTCATCACGAATCACGACTACTTCATTCCCGTATATGGTTCGATATTTTGAATATCTACACCCGTGAAACAACCATCTGCACAAAATAACGGGTCGTATCCACATAATGATAAAAGATTGTGATTATTTTCATCGACATCCAACATTATAGAATATTCCTCTCCGTGTTGCCCAAAAGGTTCATTTAACCAATTCAAACACGATGAGTAGATTTTATCCAGCGTTTGCTTTTCACCCTCGTTCCAGCCTTCATCGTGTGAATATAACTGAGCTTGATTTTCATACCAATCCTTTGTTTTACGAGCAACAACCTAAAAGTAACACAGTTAAGTAGTGAAGAGTCATTTTCATGCGCGAGATTTGTTCAATCAGTCTAAATCAATACTTCAAGATATTTTCCATACTAACCTCCCCATTTCGGACAAATATGGTCAGTGAAGTGGGTGCCAGATATGCTATCTGCCGTGAGAGTGTGTATTGATAAGAATTGTGCCATAGTGTTCGCATACGTTGCCATTGTTGCAAACTACTTCTGAATTTTTGCTTCATTTCTTCCGGAATCTCTGAATAAGACAATGAGGAAATACTCAGCAGAGATCTGTTTATTCGTCGTACATTATGAGCATGAGTTATGCAGAAAAACGTGATGATTGCTAAGAATCGAAATGTTGAACTGAAGAAAAATAAAATATTTAATATAACTGAGGAATGTCAATTTACGTACTTCATTTTAAGAGGATGAATGGAATTGCTTAGATATATAGATATGCTTTTCTGTCGCTGTTTATATATGTTTAATGAGAGAGGATGTTAACAAAGAAGTTAACCTTCTCACCAATGAATATTCTCTCATTGATCTAAAGGTCATGGGAAAAAAATGACAAAGAAAGAAAAATAAATCATATCCTGTCTAAAAACAAAAGATAAGAATTTTCTTTAGGGGATCGAATGATGCAGAATAAATCATATGCTATGCCTACGATATTAATATATGGATTAGAAAACGAATTCGTATCTAGATCTATATCAGAGATGGAACCCAACAGATTTTTTCCATCCGGTCTGGTCCAGTCAAATTAATTTTGGTGTCAAACTGGCAGGAATCCAGCAGGGTTATAAGTGTATATTATAGTATTTTAGTTAAGGTAATAAGAAAAATCAGTTTTTTAAGCAGTACATCGACCTGATCTTTTTCTCATCGATGTTAATCGAATTATGAATAAAAGCGGCCACGATTAAATAAAATTACGGCTGTGCATGTCAATGAATTGCAACAAATATTTTGGTTATATGTTCCTTTTTCAACTGGAACATTTAGCAATTTCTGACAAGATATTTCAAATAAAAAGCGATGACAGACGTTTTTTTGTAAAAAAATTGAAATTCAAGTAGAATTCTCAAATATTAAAACTGGTAAAAATAAAATCCGGTTTGATTTTTAGCTCGGTCTTGTCTGGTCCGGTCGGGTCGGAGTCCGGTTGCCGAACTGGTTCAAACTCTGACATGAATCACTTCGAACGAAACTTCCATTACAACATCCAGATCATGATCCTTGCCAAAATAACCAATATTGACATATTGTGGTGATTTGTTTTTTAAATGCTCCATTTCAATAATTGAGGAAAATGTCAATATTCTGATGATTCGAGTTAGCTACGATGATATCCAACGATTGATTATTGTTTAGATCTCCGACAACAATCGATGGTGGGTTGGAATTATGAATGGTCGAATAAAGAATGTGATCTTGAAATGTTCCATTTCCATAATTGAAAAATATTCCAATGTTATTCGTACCATAATTAGCAACAGCAATGTCTAAATAAGAATCATTATTAAAATGATTGACAACGACTGAGAAGGGTTGAGATTATATTGAGGGTGTGAGGGTGAAAAATTCGATGATTGGATTAGATAGAGGTCATCGAGCTTGATCTGGACCCAGCATGATTGAAGTTATAACTGGCTCAGAAGCGAATCTGTCCAAGGTTTTGCAAGATTTAGTTTTTTTTCGATGTTTTTGGACTTTTAGGGGATGAAGGGAATGTATTTTTGAGAATATTTTTTTGGAACCGATAGAGTTGAGCCAGTTCTACTTGGACCTAGTGTGATCATAGTTGGAACGCGCTCTCATGCGAACTGACTGTAGAAAAAGTCGAATCCGGAGCCATGATACCCCACGTCGATCAGAACTAGTGACAGTCAGGTGGATGATATTACGCAATGTCCAAGTAAATAGTCCAAATTGTTTCTTAACAGAGCATTCTTTCTTATCGTCTACGTCAGTGGCGTAACCAGGAATTTTATAAGGGGTGTGGATGCTAGCAAAGAAAGTTTTGGATCCTACGAATAGAATCGTCATTCCTGTACTCCCCTTCAGTCATTTTTTCTCCAAGGGGGGTGCCCGTGCCCCTAGGGCACTCTCCTCCTGGCTACGCCTCTGGTCTATGTGTAGATGTATGATGAAATGAGAAGGCAACGATTTATCTCTCAGCATTCCTCTTTCGATTTTTTCTATTCACGCATTCTTTTCGTATAAGCAGCTGAATAGCACATGAATTTCTTGTCGATATTCTTTCTCTCTTAAATATTTATTTTTCGACGTTTTCCTCTCTTGGGATTTTTCTATTTCGCCAATTTCCTTTCGATACTTTCCTTTCGGCATTTTCCACTTTATGTATCAATCCTTTTCGGCTGTGCCTTTCGACATTTTATTTTTCTGCGTTAACCATCAATTTGGTCATACGTACATGAAAATGATAACCAGATTCCATGATATTTGCAAGCACTTCCGCAATAATATTCTATAAATACGCGTTCCATAGTCATGCTAAACCGAACTTTACATCCAGTTTACTTTCAAGAAGCAAATATGTCGGTATATTCAATACTATTGGTACGCTCTCCTTCTAGCAATTTCCTACTGTTGTTGTCGTGATCCAAAGGCATCAACAAGTACATATTATCAATTAGAAGAGAATAGTTTTGATAGAATGAATATATTTTAGACGTTGAATGGAACAGGAATACAATCATTCGAAAATATGATTCAGAAATAAACACTTTTTGTGCAGCTGATGGTAGTGGCACAGCACACCTTGATTGGCAACATTTACGCATCGATGCTCATTCAAATTATGCACAAGGTTGTGGCGAACAATTCACACGATCATTATTGACCTTGAACGAAATCGACAGTTTACCATCCAACGCTGTCATAAAATCTGCTCAGATCAAACTATTTGGCTATCGTTCTGAAGAATTCGAAGCATATTCTTTTACCGACGGATCAACTGTTACCAACGAAGTATTCATCAAATGGATTCTGACTGAATGGGACGCTAATACGGTGACATGGATGACACAACCAAGTACGACTAATGTCAATGCAGCCATGATTCCAAGCACACAACCAACTTTCCCGGGCACATTAGTGAATACGAAATCGTACAATTTTACAATTGATATTACACAACTCGTTCGTGATATCCAATCGAGTGGACCATGAAATAATCACGGTGTTATGTTTCAAATGAAAACAGAAGAGAAATATCGAGCTATGGTCTTTTGTTCATTCAATCATCCGGATGTTCAACGACATCCACAGATTGTAATCGACATTGAACCTTCATCAACTTCAGGTTTCGTAAAAAACTCCTGTGTTTTCTTCTTACTGTTTTTGTCATCTACTATTTTTTCAAGTTTGTATTAAACCATTCGTTCGAGATCTCGTCAACATACTCGTAACTGTAATAATTATCTTGAAGATTCGTTTTTATTTGATGCCAAAGGTGATACATAAATTATCAAGACCAACATGCAATATTGCTGATCCTGATGCTTGCATGACAATTTTATTTAGTCCTAGCCAATTAAATACTTGTAAAACTGCTGAATAGGTATTCAATAGAACTGTAATTGTGTATAGTTGTGTATTTGAATAATAACCAGTAATTGTCAAATTGGTCGAGTTTGACCAACCCGCTGCCATTCGGCAAGAATTGAGTGTTACTGTATTGGTTTCTACCGGTGTTTCTATTTTGAGAGTAGTGTCGAAGCATAATGCATATACACCAGAACCACAGACGTAATGATAACCTGAACTGGGGAATTCACTTGTATTTATATACGATGAAGAGGTCCAATTCAGTCCGCCATAATTTGATGGTATAGGTCCTTGAGAGTCATCTGCGTTTGGAATATCATCAAAAGTCAGAGGTATTCCACCGGACGTACACACTAGAACACAACAACATTTTATCCGGCATACCGTCCTTATCCATCGACTTACAGACGTTGGTTGTTGTTGTAGCTGTAGTTGTTGAAGTTGTCGTGGGTTCTATGTACGAAAGGCAAAGCCCAACTGTCTTAGAAAATCTCACGAACAAAAAGAGACTGATTTTATTCATACTGACCTCGTGGTATTCTCGTCTCANAAAAGCGGCCACGATTAAATAAAATTACGGCTGTGCATGTCAATGAATTGCAACAAATATTTTGGTTATATGTTCCTTTTTCAACTGGAACATTTAGCAATTTCTGACAAGATATTTCAAATAAAAAGCGATGACAGACGTTTTTTGTAAAAAAATTGAAATTCAAGTAGAATTTCTCAAATATTAAAACTGGTAAAAATAAAATCCGGTTTGATTTTTCGCTCGGTCTTGTCTGGTCCGGTCGGGTCGGAGTTCGGCTGCCGAACTGGTTCAAACTCTGATATGAATCACCTCGAACAAAACTTCCATTACAACATCCAGATCATAGTCCTTGCCAAAATAACCAATATTGACATATTGTGGTGATTTGTTTTTTTGAATGCTCCATTTCAATAATTGAGGAAAATGTCAATATTCTGATGATTCGAGTTAGCTACGATGATATCCAACGATTGATCATTGTTTAGATCTCCGACAACAATCGACGATGGGTTGGAATTATGAATGGTCGAATAAAGAATGTGATCTTGAAATGTTCCATTTCCATAATTGAAACATATTCCAATGTTATTCGTACCATAATTAGCAACAGCAATGCCTAAATAAGAATCATTGTTAAAATGATTGACAACGACTGAGAAGGGTTGAGATTATATTGAGGGTTTGAGGGTGAAAAATTCGATGATTGGATTAGATAGAGGTCATCGAGCTTGATCCGGACCCAGCATGATTGAAGTTATAACTGGTTCAGAAGCGAATCTGTCCAAGGTTTTGCAAGATTTAGTTTTTTTCGATGTTTTTGGACTTTTAGAGGATGAAGGGAATGTATTTTTGAGAATATTTTTTTGGAACCGATAGACTTCAGCCAGTTCTACTTGGACCTAGTGTGATCATAGTTGGAACCCAGGCAAAGAAAAGCATAGTGTAATGCCATTAAAATGTCTCTAGTTTTGCACAATTATAATGATGTGAAACTGTCACAAAAAATGCTCAAAAAATGATGTTCCTTATAATCATTAAAATACTGCTCTTTGAACATGTAAAACTTATTCAACTGGCAACATGCTAATTACCATGACACCGATCATTATTTTATGATTATGTCGCAACGTTATTTTCGTTTTTCAACATTCATAATAACTATTTCACCAAGATTCTAAAAACAATTATTGTAAAAGCATTTCCTCTCGTAAAAATGTTTCTTTTCACTACGAATTTCATGATATACATGAAGCGGCATACTCAGAGTATTGTAAACGCGCTCTGATACTGTTGTCAACTCGTGTGGTGAGAATTTTCATCAAGCGGCAGATAAAAATAATTCTTTTTGTTATTCAAGCTCTTTAACGAACTCTACTTCACATATACATTTATTCGAGCTCAAAACAATACATGAACAGATACTACAATACATTTCACCCTTTTTACCTGAATCATTTGATATGTAAACCGAGCTCACTAAGTTCATCAAGTTGGAAACTTTTGTTAGTGCAAAATACGAGGTGTGTCAGTTCGAGTAGTGTGTAAGCTGATGAACTTAGTGAGCTCGGTTTACATATCAAATGATTCAGGTAAAAAGGGTGAAATGTATTGTAGTATCTGTTCATGTATTGTTTTGAGCTCGAATAAATGTATATGTGAAGTAGAGTTCGTNAGAACCGTGGAAGTAAATATAATTGCACGACGTCCAAATTTTTCAGCAATATATGTCGAAATAAAAAGGGCACCAAGAAAGCACCCGAGATTATACATCAATGTGAAAAGTACCAAGAATCTTCGATAATCAGCAGGAAGAGCAGCTGCGGTAAGATCACAAACACTTTTATTTCCATAGATTCCTACGCAAAAATCGTTCTTAAATGAACTCATGATAACTATACCACCAGTAACACCTTGATCATAACCAAAAAACCATCCGCCCAATGCAGAAAAACCAGCCAGTAAGACAGCGAAATGCGGTTTTCCATATTGAATGTTCGTATGATGAATATGATGAATCGTTTGACTCGGGGTCTTTCGTTTACTATAATCGCTTAACAGATGAACTTGATTTGCTTCACTGTCATCGGAAGCTATGTCTAAGTTGTTTTCGTGCTCTGACACCTTGCTGCTCGTACGAGGAGGAAGTTCTTGAAGTTCGTAATCGACTTTCATTGTGGTAAACTTCGTACGCCTTTTAGTGAATCAAAACTTTAATAGCATGATGTTTTGTTTCGTATATGTCAAGGCGATAAGAGCCATGTCATAAAAGAAAAGAGAACAAGCAGGTATAAAGATAATATTGAATCGAGAAAGAATAGATAAATTGTCCTTGTAGAAGAAATATATTCTGGAGTAATAAGAACAACAACGAAAAATAAAAAAGAAATAAGATTCAAGGACATTATTGAGGATGAGGGTGAGAATCATCTATTTATCTACTCTCAAATCGGCTTATCAATAACTAACATCTAATTACTACGCCGCGGTTGATCAATCGATAACTTGGACAACAAAGATATGGTCAGTACAATTGATAACAGTGAAAAAGAATTTTGAATGCCATTAACAATAGCTGTCTGCTCCCTTGTGGATATGACTGAAACCTGAACTGTCCTGTGCTTCTTCAAACCATCCTTGTCATTTATCAAATGCTTCGATTTGATCTGGTTACTAGTTATACAAGCATATGAGGATCAAGACGATCATCAACTGCACATTCACAGTACATCTGTATCGATAAAAAGTGGAGGGGCGCCTGCTAGTCTCGCCAGGAATTCATACAAAGCTATTAGTTCAGCATATCCGACATTGTTGAAGAAAATCACACCAGTCATCATCAATAATTATCGTGAGTCACAATGGAAAGTTCTTCAATATTAGCTCAACAGTCGTCTCATCAAATCTGTGATGAGGTGAAAATGTATTAGATGAATGCTGTGCGTTATATTCATTTTGATTTCAAGAAGTTCTACTCAGTGTGTTGATCCATTCAAATGACACAGCGACGTGCTCAGTTGCGATTATTCAGTTATACGAAACAGATATTCTTGCAGATAATGAATATTCACACATACTGAAATTGATTGAGAACAAATTATTCAACTTCAAGTATATGGAAAGATCCGAGTGTTTACAAAAGTGAAAATATCATCGGAGTTGATGTATTGTTTGATAACAAGTCTTCATTTAGTGGAACTTATTATGCAAGTTGTAGACTAGTGGAAACATTTGTAATTGACTCGGTTTTGTTGCATGCTCTAATCTCTGATATGAGAAAATAAGATCTCGTTCGATCGACAATGAAATAGTCGCGCCTGTATGATCATAAAGAAGTACCTGAGTTTAATACAATTAACTCATCTAGAGTTGAAAACATTCCTTAATGAGAAAGCGACGTTCTAGAAAAACGAATCGAATCTAACGATTGAACTTCAGCCAAATCAACAAACAGAATATCGATCCATAGATTTGATTGTCATTCAGTCTCCGGTAGCCGGCGAACTGAATCGATCGAGTTTTGCTGAAGCATTCCATCCATTGTATTCAGATAACTCGATTGAATTTACTACAAGACAACATGTAGCGTGTCCGGTTGAAAATTCAAATAATATACAACTTATTCTCGCTGAAATGGGCACTAACAACGATGATGACGTTTCCATGGATAGTTCGTAATTGATTTCATCGTGCTATTCTGCGAATCAACGAAGTATTTTACTTGATGTTTGATCAGAACTCATTGCTTTTAATAAATGTCCGACTTAAGGTAATAATATCATATCATAGCTATAGTGCCAGAGGATAGTGACAAAGAACGATCGAATCCGGAAACAAAAGATGTATTTCTTTTCCCCTCATTTCAGCGACGTATCCAGGATTTTATTGATGTACTAAACAAAATTCTGATAGCATACAAAAGAAAATGTAAAATGCGTAAGACATATCAAACTCGAATCATAGGCGTAAGTCTGCTGTGTCGCGGTCTATTTTTCAAATTTAAATGAGCTAAGCATTCATGTAAAAAACGACGAAAAAAGAAATCTGATTATCAGTTATCTGTTTCTTAACTGAAAGCCAATTAACAGCTTACGAAAAACAAGATAAAGAATTTCAGTGGGGGCAATTGCTCATTTGCCCTCCCTCTGATTATACATCACTGTTGCGGTTCTTTATAAATGGGAATGATATGATTCAATAAATTTCTTTTGTTACTGTCAACGTACAGATACGACGTTAGATTGCTTCACGGCTTTGACGTCACATGGGAAGAAAATGAAACAATAATAATAACAACAACAACATTTTGGCACAGGAACAAATATCACCAAAAACAAAAATCGAAAGAAAAAAAGCATCGACCACGCTTGCATTTTCGTATTGGTCTTTTATTTTCTCCTACACAATATGGGAGAAAAACATGCGTGTAGTATTTAAACCTTTTTCTATCTGTCACGGTTCAGTAAAAGAAAGTAATTTATCATTTCATTCTAAAACATTTACTCGTATCGATATTTTTAGGAGGTGACTTATTCTAACTCTATTACTTTTGATATTTATTACAGAAATTTTGCCTACAGATTAACAAAATATGTCGACGTCGGCTCAATACAAAAAGATTGTTGAAACCATGACTGATGCATTAAACAAACACAATATCGATGAATTCCTGACGCATTATGGCGATAACTGTGAAGTCATTCGTGATGGCCAATGTGTTATTCGATCGAAAGACGAATTTAAAAAGTATGCGGAAGAACGGTTCTCGAATCCAGATGCCAAAGCTAATTTGGTTGAATTTTTACCAAGTGAAAGCGATGATCGCATACGTTTTATAGTAGAACACAAAGACAAAAAGCGCTATGAACAAACATGCGTGTTTTCGAAGGAAGGGAAAGTTGTTCAAGTACATCTCAAGAGTTTGAACAACAATTAATAGACTTAACATTGATCAAGCTGACTGCTTTTACTTTCATACTCATTTCTATACTTTTATACGTGAAAACATCAAATGAATAAACGTGTGTTGAGGGTGAGCGTGTATTTCGAAAAAGACCTGAACATTTGATATCAAACTGTATCGGACAGTTTTACTTTCAGTTGTCTTCATGATTAACTGATTTTCTAATACAAAACAAAATCCTACAAAACGTTTTCGTTTGATAATATCAAGGTTAAATCTCCATTTCTGCTGTTTTATAACGCACTTATATGTGCGTCATATCATTCAAACTCCAAAAACTCCTTTGAGTTATAAAATGTCAGTCAATCGTGCATCTTACCATCGCACACAATAAAACAAAATCAACAAGAATCGCGCAGAGATGAATGATTATCAACAACAACATTCGTTGATTGTTCCATCGACTCCTATCAACGATATTACTGATATAAAGGATCGTCGCAGTTCGTCTCTCGCTGTTGTCATTGAGCCGATCATCGTAGCAACAGAAGAAATTCCTGATGATAGCGAAGTCGTCAATAGACCGAAATCATTCCCGCTATCTGGTATTCTCTACGGTCTTTTAGGAAGTTTTCTTTTTGTTACTGCGACATTCACCGTCAAAGAATTAGGAATCGATCTACTCGATGCACTTATTATTCGTTTCATCATCCAACTTATTCTCTTAATATGCTTTGTTATTTCTCGCCGTTATTCAATCTGGCGAGGTACATTAAAAGAAAAATGTTTACAAATCGTTCTATGCATTTGTAATGGTCTAATTTTTCTCGCATATTTTATTGGTATCCGTTACCTGCCTTTTTCTGACTTTACCACACTGAATTTTACACGTTTATTATGGACAGTTACCTTTGGCGTATTGATCTATAGGGAAAAACCCACTGTCATGATCATTCTAGCTGTTGTTTTTACACTTTTTGGTGTGACATTTGTTGCGCAACCGACATTTCTCTTCAAACAGAAGATTATCATCGAAAATACATCATCAACAGATCCGACTTCGATGAACTACCGAACGCTTGGCATTTCTCTCGCATTGATAACTGGTCTTTTCTCTGCTATTAATCTCTTAATTTTCAAACAATTGTTAACATTACAACTGAAACCGAGTGTTTTAATTCTTCAGCATTCGCTTGTTTTCCTTCTGTGTATGATGTTCAATCAAGCTTACAAATATTTTCTACTCGATGACATAACGTTCTTCACAGCGACAATCTTCCAATGGAAATACTGGTTAGCCGGATTGATTAGTCTTCTTCAAACATTAGCAGTTATTGTCGGAAATCGTTCAGTGAAACGCGAACCGCCATCGATCGTTACGATTGTTTCAGCGTCCGAAATCATCTATGCGATTGTCTTACAGAATTTATTTACAAGAAATAAGTCGAACATATGGGTTGTGATTGGAAGTTTAATGGTGGTATCTAGTGTTCTACTTATTGGCGTACATAAATTTGCACAAGAGCGAAAGAAGAAGAAGAAAAACGTTGAGAATGATAAAAGTGAAGGAAGCGCTTGAGAAACTGTTGAGACTTTGTTTTGTTCTTAAAAAATTTACATCAATAATAGCTCTGCTTGTTTTCGCTCGAATCTAAAATGCTTCAATAGTCAAACTACTCATATTTCGAGGCAAAAGTTGATGAAAGTTTTCAGAATCGCCTGCCTGTCCTGGAGTAGAAGCATGCTCAATTACATCGTCGGTACGGATTGCATCCTGAAAATTAGCATTTCATGCCGCATTAAAAAAATCTATTCTAGAGTGTGATCATCAATGGAAACAGAAAAAAAGATGATTACATTGATGACGTCAAACGTTTTTGTGCCATAGAGTGTATAAACAATTCTAGAGATTTTTAAACTTTGATACGAACTCTTTCAGTTTATATTTGGAAGAAAATCGATATTTCTATTGTTTGTATCAGACGGGCAGGTATGTTAGCTTTTTTGCAACGTCTACACGAATTTGAAGGTATACTCCCTAGCAGATGATGACGTCCATTTCAAAATACACATTTTATCTCGCCTGAGTTTGTTAAAATTAGTTGCACTTTTGGAATTAATGAGCTAAATTCATGCGCATTACAGATCTCATAACGCTCATATACATTAGTTTCTCTCTCAAGTCAGTGAGTATATATAATTGAAAGAGTGTCCAATGTTCACATTGTCAAAAACCATACTGCAATCATCTCGTTTAGTATTGTTTGAATAGTAAACGTGCAGAACTATGCCCGTGTCATATCCGATTCGCTCTTTGTTATATCTCATCTTTCTGATTCCATCTGTCATATGTGCCATCTTTTGTCTTTATCATTTCATTACTAATCGAGCACTTCGCAACGCTCTGAACAATCATGTTGTCATTTTCATTCTTGGTTTTGGTGTTTTTCTCAATATGACGGATATGATTTGGTTTATTGATTTCTATCGCACTCGCCGTGTTCCAATATTTACACGAGCATTCTGTTTTACATGGGCATATATTGATTATGCTGTGTTTGTAGTCATCACATTACTAGTAGCCTGGGCATCAATTGAACGACATATTCTCATCTTTCACCATAATCTCACTGCAACGCCTATAAAGCGGTTTTTTCTACACTATTTACCAATGGCTATCTGCGTTGTTTATCCGCTTGCGTACTATTTCGTTATCTATTTTGTTCTGCCTTGTGAAATCGTTCTCAAAGAAACTCGAATAGGGTGTGGTGTTTTAGATTGTGCACAGAGCATTACTGCTGTTGGCGTGTGGGATAGTCTTGCACATAATGTCGTGCCAATATGTATGATTGCTATCTTCAGTCTAGCGCTTTTGGCACGGGTATGGTATAGTAAATACCGAGCGCACCAAAGAATTNAGAACCGTGGAAGTAAATATAATTGCACGACGTCCAAATTTTTCAGCAATATATGTCGAAATAAAAAGGGCACCAAGAAAGCACCCGAGATTATACATCAATGTGAAAAGTACCAAGAATCGTCGATAATCAGCAGGAAGAGCAGCTGCGGTAAGATCACAAACACTCTTATTTCCATAGATTCCTACGCAAAAATCGTTCTTAAATGAACTCATGATAACTATACCACCAGTAACACCTTGATCATAACCAAAAAACCATCCACCCAATGCAGAAAAACCAGCCAGTAAGACGGCGAAATGCGGTTTTCCGTATTGAATGTTCGTATGATGAATATGATGAATCGTTTGACTCGGCGTCTTTCGTTTACTATAATCACTTAACAGATGAACTTGATTTGCTTCACTGTCATCTGAAGCTATGTCTAAGCTGTTTTCGTGTTCTGACATCTTGCTGCTCGTACGAGGAGGAAGTTCTTGAAGTTCGTAATCGACTTTCATTGTGGTAAACTTCGTACGTCTTTTAGTGAATCAAAACTTTAATAGCATCATGTTTTGTTTCGTATGTGTCAAGGCGATAAAGAGCCATGTCATAAAAGAAAAGAGAACAAGCAGGTATAAAGATAATATTGAGTCAAGAAAGAATAGGCAAATTGTCCTTGTAGAAGGAATATATTTTAAAGTAATAAGAACAACAACGAAAAATAAAAGAAATAAGATTCAAGGACATTCTTGAGAGTGAGGGTGAGAATCATCCATTTAACTACTTTTAGATCCGCTTATCAATAACAAACATCTAATTACTACGCCGCGGTTGATCAATCGTTAACGTGGACAACAAAGATATGGTTACTATAATTAATAAGAGTGAAAAAGAATTTTGAATGCCATTAACAATGAATGAAGCGTTTAATCATATATAGTATTAAAGCGAGAGGCAATATAAATCATTCTTACGAAATGAACTGCTATGAAGACGGAGTAATCACATGTTGAATTACAAAAGTTGATTGTAATTATATAGGTCAGTTTTCTGCGATAATTCAGGATCATTGGAGCTGTCTGTTCTCTTGTGGATATGACTGAAACCTGAACGGTACTATACTTCTTCAAACCATCAGGAATTCATACAAAATTAGTAGTTCAGTATATCCGACATTGTTGAAGAAAATCAAGTGGAAGCACATAGTTATATTTTCTGGATATGATTTATGATCTGGTCGTGGGACATGACGTGCTATATCTTTAATAAAAACACTCTCTTTATCATTGTTCGTTGCCGTACTTCATACTTATTGAATAATTTGTGGGTAGGTTACATCGTGCCGGACGTGCAAGTAACTGTAAAGTCAGCCGTAACACCCTCCCATTGAAACTAAAAAAAAGTACAGAAAAACGTACAAATTTCCTTCAAGCGCTTTCAAATATTACACCCTACTACTCTCGAATTCAGATGCTCAGGTCAAACTGATTGAATATTTACCTATTGAAAGCGATGATCGCATTCGTTTTATCACTGAGAATGTAAACAAGAAACGGTACGACGAGACGTTCATGTTTGCAAAAGAAGGGAAAATTCCTCAACTGCTAGTCATTTAATAAAACACTCAGTGAATTGATTTATTCGACGCTGTGGAAAAGAGTCAAAAACTAGTGTAATCGTATTTAGTAATTTTCTATTAGTTAGAAGAAAGGCAGATGAAAAAGCGATGAACTTAGCTAAACTCGAAATGTATTGTTTTCGGTACAAAAGAAAGTGAGATTGTTCTTTTACAAGCATTCGAACATGTCAGACGACAAACATTGCGGAAATTAACGAAAATGAAGGAAGACGAAAAATTTGCAGATGTTGATTGGACGAACTTAACCGAATACTTGCCTGACAAACTATTGGAAGAATTAGATGAAGAAAATCACACAAATCATCATCAACAATTGTCAAGAACAACAGATGAAATTTCTACAATATCTGCGCGACAATCATTTCATCAGAATGCTCTCGATCGTTGGAAGAAGGGGAAATTTCGTTCCACCGATAATTGATGATAATCAACATGATAAAAATATTCGTAATGAATTAATCACTCGTTTCCTTACAGCGATGGCGATTGATTATGAGAAACAATGGTATTTGGGTATGATTCGTCGAAAAACACTCAACATTCTCATCAAATCTGTGATGAGGTGAAAATGTATTAGATGAATGCTGTGCGTATTCTTTTTGATTTAAAGAAATCCTACTCACTGTGTTGATCCATTCAAATGACACAGCGATGTGCTCAGAACAGATATTCTTGCAGAAAATGAATATTTACACATATTGAAATTGGTTGAGAACAAATTATTCAACTTCAAGTATGGAAAGATCCGAGTGTTTACAAATCAAGATAAAAATGGCACATCAACCACTTATTACAAAAGTGGAAATATCATCGGAGTTGATGTATTGTTTGATGACAAATCTTCATTTAGTGGAATTTATTATACAAGTTGTGAACTGGTGGAAACATTTGTGATTGACTCGGTTTTGTTGCATACTTTACTATCTGATGAGAAAATATCTCGTTCGATCGACAATTAAATAGTCGCGCATGTGATCATAAGTACCGAAGTCTAATACAATTAATTCATCCAGATTTGAAAACATTCCTTAATGGGAAAGCGAGGTTTTATAAAAATGAATCGAATGTAACGATTGAACTGTAACCAAATCAACAAACAGAATATCGATTAATGGATTGGATTGTCATTCAGTCTCCGATAGCCTGCGAACTGAATTCATCGAGTTTTGTTTACACATGAGGGTGGATGAGGAAGAGTTATCTTCTTTCGATTGCTAAAACGATGAAAACCAGCTCTCAACGGCAAATACTGACACGAATTTTATTGAACCATTTCATCCATTGTATTCAGATAACTCGATTGAATATATTACAACACAACATGTAGCATATCCGGTTGAAAATTCAAATAATATACAACTGGTTCTCGCTGAAATGGATACTAACAATGACGATGACGTTCCCTTGCATAGCTCTTACTTGATTTTACCGTGCTATTTTGCGAATCAACAAAGTATTTTACTTGATGTTTGATCAGAACTCATTACTTTTAATAAATGTCCGACTTAAGGTAATTTATTGAAGATAAAATCAATGACATCAAGCACCACTGGAATAATACACTTTGTCATAGTATCATATCATAGCTATTAATCCCAGAGAGTAGTGACAAAGAACGATCGAATCCGGAAACAAAAGATGTATTTCTTTTCCTCTCATTTCAGCGACGTAACTAGGATTTTATTGATGGGCTAAACAAAATTCTGATAGGATAAAAAGGAAAATGTAAAATGCGTGAGACATATATCAAACTCAGACCATAAGCATAAGTCTACTATATCACAGTCTATTTTTCAAATTTAAATGACCTAATCATCCATGTAAAAAACAACGAAAAAAAAATCTGATTATCAGTTATCTGTTTCTTAACTGAAAGTCAATTAATAGCTTACGAAAAACCAGATAAAGAATTTCAATGGGCAATTGCTCATTTGGCCTCCCTCCGGTTACGTCACTGTTGTGTTTCTTTATAAATGGGGCTGATATAATTCAATAGACTTCTTTTGTTACTGTCAACGTACAGATACGACGTTAGATTGCTTCAAGGCTTTGACGTCACATGGGAAGAACATGAAATAAGAATAACAACAACATTTTAGCACAGGAACAAATATTACCAAAAACAAAAATCCAAAGAAAAAAAAGCATCGACCACGTTTGCATTTTCCTATTGGTCTTTTCTTTTCTCCTACACGATATGGGAGAAAAACATGCGTGTAGTATTTATACCTTTTTCTATCTGTCACGGTTCAGTAAAAGAAAGTAATTTATCATTTCATCCTAACACATTTACTCGTATCGATATTTTTAGGAGGTGGTTTATTCTAACTCGATTACTTTTGATATTTATTATAGAAATTTTGCCTACAGATTAACAAAATATGTCGACGTCGGCTCAGTACAAAAAGATTGTTGAAACCATGACTGATGCATTAAACAAACACAATATCGATGAATTTCTGACACATTATGGCGATAATTGTGAAGTCATTCGTGATGGTCAATGTGTTATTCGATCGAAAGACGAATTTAAAAAGTATGCGGAAGAACGGTTCTCGAATCCAGATGCCAAAGCTGATTTGGTTGAATTTCTACCAAGCGAAGGCGATGATCGCATACGTTTTATAATAGAACACAAAGACAAAAAGCGCTATGAACAAACATGCGTGTTTTCAAAGGAAGGAAAAGTTGTTGAAGTACATCTCAAGAGTTTGAACAACAATTAATAGACTTAACATTAATCCATCTGACTGCTTTTACTTTCATATTCATTTTTATTTTTTTATACGTGAAAACATCAAAGGAATAAAGGGTGTGGGTGAATGTGTATTTCGAAAATGATCTGAACATCTGATATCAAATTGTGACTTTGTGCATATTAACCACCATACAACTGTGCTACTGTATCGGACAGTTTTACTTTCAGTAGTCTTCATGATTAACCGATTTTCTAATACAAAACAAAATCCTACAAAAACGTGTTCGTTGATAATATCAAGGTTAAATCTCCATTTCTGCTGTTTTACAACGCACTTATCTGTGCATCATATCATTCAAACTCCAAAAAACCCTTTGAGTTATAAAATGTCAGTTAATCGTGCATCTTACCATCGCATACAATAAAACAAAATCAACAAGAATCGTGTAGAAATGAATGATTATCAACAACAACATTCGTTGATTGTTCCATCGACTCCTATCAACGATATTACTGATATAAAGGATCGCCGCAGTTCGTCTTTCGCTGTTGTCATTGAACCGATCATCGTAGCAACAGAAGAAATTCCTGATATCGAAGTCGTCAATAGACCGAAATCATTCCCGCTATCTGGTATTCTCTACGGTCTTTTAGGATGTTTTCTTTTTGTTACTGCGACATTCACCGTCAAAGAATTAGGAATCGATCTACTCGATGCACTTATTATTCGTTTCATTATCCAACTTATTCTCTTAATATGCTTTGTTATTTCCCGTCGTTATTCAATCTGGCGAGGTACATTTAAAGAAAAATGTTTACAAATCGTTCTATGCATTTGCAATGGTCTAATTTTTCTCGGATATTTTATTGGTATCCGTTACCTGCCTTTTTCTGACTTTACCACACTGAATTTTACACGTTTATTATGGACAGTTACCTTTGGCGTATTGATCTATAAGGAAAAACCCACTGTCATGATAATTCTAGCTGTTGTTTTTACACTTTTTGGTGTGACATTTGTTGCGCAACCGACATTTCTCTTCAAACAGAAGATTATCATCGAAAATACATCATCAATAGATTCGACTTCGGTGAACTACCGAAAGCTTGGCATTTCTCTCGCATTGATAACTGGTCTTTTCTCTGCTATTAATCTCTTAATTTTCAAACAATTGTTAACATTACAATTGAAACCGAGTGTTTTAATTCTTCAGCATTCGCTTGTTTTCCTTCTGTGTATGATGTTCAATCAAGCTTACAAATATTTTCTGCTCGATGATATAACGTTCTTCACAACGACAATCTTCCAATGGAAATACTGGTTAGCTGGATTGATTAGTCTTCTTCAAACATTAGCAGTTATTGCCGGAAATCGTTCAGTGAAACGCGAACCACCATCGATCGTTACGATTGTTTCGGCGTCCGAAATCATCTATGCGATTGTCTTACAAAATTTATTTACAAGAAATAAGTCGAACATATGGGTTGTGATTGGAAGTTTAATGGTGATATCTAGTGTTTTACTTATTGGCGTACATAAGTTTGCACAAGAACGAAAGAAGAAGAAAAACGTCGAGAATGATAAAAGTGAAGGAAACGCTTGAGAAACTGTTGAGACCTTGTTTTGTTCTTAAAAAATTTATATGAATAATAGCCCTGCTTGTTTTCGCTCGAATCTAAAATGCTTCAACAGTTAAACTACTTATATTTCGAGGTAAAAGTTGATGAAAGTTTTCAGAATCGCCTGCCTGTCCTGAAGTAGAAGCATGCTCAATTACATCGTCGGTTCGGATTGCATCCTGAAAATTAGCATTTCATGCCGCATTGAAAAAATCTATTCTGGAGTGTGATCATCAATGGAAACAGAAAAAAAGATGATTACATCGATGACGTCAAACGTTTTTGTGCCATAGAGTGTATAAACAATTCTAGAGATTTTTAAACTTTGATACGAACTCTTTCGGTTTATATTGGGGAGAAAATCGATATTTCTGTTGTTTGTATCAGACGGGCAGGTATGTTAGCTTTTTTGCAACATTTACACGAATTTATGGTATACTTACTAGCAGATGATCACGTCCATTTCAGAATGCAACATTATCTTTTGAACGCAACGAACACATTTTCTCTTACCTGAGTTTGTTAAAATTAGTTGCACTTTTGGAACTAATGAGCTAAATCCATGCGCGTCACAGATCTCATAACGCTCATATACATTAATTTCTCTCTCATGTCAGTGAGTATATATAATTGAAAGGGTGTCAAATGTTCACAGTGTCAAAAAACCATACTGCAATCATCTCGTTTAGTATTGTTTGAATAGTAAACGTGCAGAACTATGCCCGTGTCCTATCCGATTCGCTCTTTGTTATATCTCATCTTTCTGATTCCATCTGTGATATGTGCCATCTTTTGTCTTTATCATTTTATTACTAATCGAGCACTTCGCAACGCTCTGAACAATCATGTTGTCATTTTCATCCTCGGTTTTGGTGTTTTTCTCAATATGACGGATATGATTTGGTTTGTCGACTTTTATCGAACTCGTCGTGTTCCAATATTTACACGAGCATTTTGTTTTACATGGGCATATATCGATTATGCTGTGTTTGTAGTCATCACATTACTAGTGACCTGGGCATCAATTGAACGACATATTCTTATTTTTCACCATAATCTCACTGCAACGCCTATAAAGCGGTTTTTTCTACACTATTTACCATTGGCTATCTGCGTTGTTTATCCGTTTGCGTACTATTTCGTTATCTATTTTGTTCTGCCTTGTGAAATCGTTCTCAAAGAAACTCGAATAGGGTGTGGTGTTTTAGATTGTGCACAGAGCATTACTGCTGTTGGCGTGTGGGATAGTCTTGTACATAATGTTGTGCCAATATGTATGATTGCTATCTTCAGTCTAGCGCTTTTGGCACGGGTATGGTATAGTAAATACCGAGTGCACCAAAGAATTCATTGGAGAAACTATCGGAAAATGGCTATTCAATTGTTATCGATCACTGGTATATATCTAATTATTGTATTTCCATCAATGGTTTTGTTCACTATGGATGCAGCTGGAGTGCTCGATCCATCTGCCTATGATTTTTATTCGAGTACTTATTATTTCTCGTACTTTACAGTTTTGCTTACTCCATTTGTAAGTGTCGTTGCACTCCCTGAACTTCGTAGTAAACTTCGACGGATGTTTCAGTTTTTTCTATCACCAAGATGTGTTCGAAGTAACCGAGTGGCAACAATTAACCCAATGACAAGAACTCGAACGCCTGCAATAGCACAAGTTGCGCACTGACTTTGACTAATGTTAATATTCGGCTTTCGATTGATGTTGTTTTGTGCGTGATTTATACTTTAAGTAAGATGAAAGAATCTCTTAAAATATAACAAATAGTTGCAACTCAGTGGCTCTTATCTTTGTCATGTGCGTTGATATTGTTATCGACATTCTATAGTTGTTACATTGCAAATGGCAAACGAATCTGTGGATAAAAAATCTGCCTTCTACATTGATGAACCGCCGATTAACGCTGATATCGAAAGTTTCTTTGCTAAGTATGCATCGGTTCCACCATCAGCACTGCGTGAGCACTTGACCACTGTCCGTGATCGTGCTTGGCAACGACATACGCATCAATGTCTCGGCTGTTGGAGGTTTCTATTTCCTTCAGTCAAACTGAGTCCTATTTACTCGGAAATCGTTGCAAAATGCATAGATGATGGTGCAACAGTAATTGATTTTGGATGTTGTCTCGGTCAGGATATTCGACAGCTTGTCTACGATGGAGTACCGGTGGAACGAATTCGTGGCTATGAATTGGATCCATTCTTCATCGAACAAGGATATGAACTATTTCGTGATCAAGAAATAATGCAAGGAAAAAAGGTATTCGCTCCTGGAAACATACTTGACGATCAACTTCTAAATGAAATCAAACCAGCTGACTATGTCTACGTTGGTTCGTTCATCCATCTATTTGACGTCAAGTCTCAGCCAGATATATGTCGTCGACTCACTCGTATAGCCAAACGAGCGATTGCTGGTAGACAGGCAGGTGCCGTAGTGCCTGGCGAACACCCACGAACTTGGGATAGTCTTGGTGGCAAACTTATGCGTCATTCTCCGGAAAGTTTTACGCAGATGTGGAGTGAAGCAACGAATGGAGAATGGCAAGTGGAAAGCGCTACACTTCAAACAACGAACAACGGCAATGACTCGCATAAAGGACTTATTTTTGTAGTGAGAAAACGTGGAGATCAATAAGTGATTTATTCACATAGAGAATGTTCTGAGTAGAAATAAATCTTAAGCACGCATTTGTAGACGCGATAATGAAATGAAGTTATTCGAGTAATCACTAACATAAATGGAGATAAATGCTCATGCCGAAATAGGAGATCTACGTTGTTTTATGAAAGAAAATTTCACCGTGAAAGATCAATAAAAAGGAGAGAACATGTACGAGTTCCAACAAGGAATGAATGCATCGAGTTGTATTCAAGAAGTATTCTCACTTTGGACAAAAAACACCAGGGGGTAAAAATCAAGAGAATTAGGAAGTAATATAAGAGTAAAAAAAGTAAAAAGAGTTGATGAAGCAAAAAGATACATATAGGTGAATAGTCTAAAGGAGTAGGGCTCTGATAGAAAATTTACAGTAGGATAGTTTTTATTTTTCGCAGACCTACACGTTTGATTGTAGATTTATTAGATGCGAGCGAGTTAACCAACATTCTGTACGAAGACTTTCGACAGAGTATAATGTAATGACTTTGCTCGACTATTTTCTTATAATGAAAAGTACTCGTTTCGAAAAGCTGAGGAAAAGTTACTTTGTTCAATTTAAAAATTATGACAACTGTCTTTCTTTAGCAATTTTTCATTTGATAATGTGTAAGTGCATATTTCATTTTAGCTGAAGTCAGAAAAAAATCAAACGTTTTTCGTTCGTAGCGTCATTAATAAGCAGAATGAAAAGAAATGAACTATCTCGCGTGGAAATTACTCATTAAAATTTTTATAAGATTATCGTTTTAGCCGATAGTATCGAATAAGTGCTGTATGAAGAAAAGGAAGGTATAAATACGTGTATGATTTTTACCAATATTGTATATTTTGATTCGGCGACGCATCATGATTACTGAAGCATAAAAAAAAAGTTAATTAATCTGAATGACCAAAATTATATCTGATTATTCACTGATGAGTGTAGTCAAATCTTCTCCATAGTAGCAAAACATGAGAGTAATGTACACAACAGAATATTGAATATTTATTCTCAAATATCGGATACGTAGGGCTTTTGTATTTATTCTACGGTATTTTCTTTGTTTTTTTTGTGATAGAACTGTGAAAACGATCTTACAATCTTGTTGCTCGAATGTCCATCTCCTAACAACGCTAACCATCAACGGAATCATCTAGGAAATGTGTATCTTCTTACTGATGAGTACTGCTACAGGATGCGTTCAAAACTATACTTTCCTTTTTACTTAGAGCATATCGATGGATTTAATATAATTATTTGACAGCAATAGGGCCGCGACAGACAGATATATCTCTCGAAAGTTTAGACATCTGATGCGCTAAGTACAGCATCTTTTGTGTCGTCCCTTCCTATTCATCATTGAAAAAAACAAAGTAATACGAAGCGTCAGTTTCTTGATGCGTCTTTGTATAACCCATGCTTAAAGAGATCTTTCGTCTGACAAAATCAAACATTCAACGTTGATGTTCATTAGCTTGTTGTGTAGCAACATGCAACGATTAGAATAAACGAGCATTTCGTAGGGTTGACCCCCAAGGGTCAGGTTTCAAATATTTCGCGGGTCCGATGCTCTTTGACCGAGTTATAAAAATTTCAAAATTTGAAAAAACCGCTTGTTAATGCATTTTCAGCTCAGTGCCAAAAGTAATTCTCGCCAAGTCCCGTATTTGAACAAATCGTTTTAAAAGCTAATTTTTTTAGGAATATGTTTGTTATGTTCATGTCCATCGGATGACATATTTTCTCCCCGAAAAAAAATCCCTTCGCAAAAATTCCCTACGTGAAACTGAATTTGGATGATGTAAAAACATAAAAATTTCAAGAAAACCAGTACGGATTCGTTTCTTTGTTACCAACTACCATTCCAACACTTGTTCCACAAACAGCTCAAGCAGCTCTACCGATTTCAATGAGAAAAAAAATTTTCTCCCAACCTCACCCAATCTCACCCACACCCATATTGGAAGCAATAAGTCGAGAACTTGAAAGAAGCTCACGGACTGCCGTTTGCTACAAAACCCAAATCTTAATATGTCATTTTGTAGAGAATCAAATTCTACATCGAATGCCATGTAACAGAATATGTTTTAAAGAGATTTGTTGCTGAGGCTACCCAAAATACGATTCTCAAAAAGCTTTTAAAATATTTTCTTAGAGAAAAAAGTCGGCTACGGACAAAATAGAGGTCAGATTCGTAATCAGCGCTAAAAACTACATCTGAAACAGTGTTTAGAAACGCTGTTATCAAAAAAAAAAAGTTTTTCAAAACTTAATCAGCGACGTGTCACTTTACGTGAGCATGCCCTATTTCGTTCGTAAACACAACAAGTAGACAATGCATTGAGGCAGATGATTCGAAGATATTGAGAAACACGTCTTTTTGCAATATGTTTGTTGGATTTAGTATGGACAACAACAGGAAATATGACTTATGCGCGAAATGGTCACACAGCATCTGTCTTAGCAAATGGATCAGTGTTAGTCGTGGGTGGATTTAATGGTAGTATTTATTTCAATAATGCTGAATTATACAATCCATCAACTGGTATTTGGATATCAACAGGAAGTATGACTTATGCGCGAAGTGGTCACACAGCATCTGTCTTAGCAAATGGATCAGTGTTAGTGGCAGGTGGATTTAATGGTAGTATTTATTTGAATAATGCTGAATTATACAATCCATCAACAGATACTTGGACAACAACAGGAAGCATGACTTATGCGCGAAGTGGTCATACAGCCTCCGCCTTAGCCAATGGAACAGTATTAATTACAGGTGGAACCAATAATGGTGCATTGATCAGTGTTGAAGTATATAGTCCATCAACAGGTACTTGGATACCAACAGGAAATATGACTTATGCGCGAAATGGTCACACAGCATCTGTCTTAGCAAATGGATCAGTGTTAGTGGCAGGTGGACTTAATGGTAGTATTTATTTGAATAATGCTGAATTATACAATCCATCAACAGGTACTTGGATACCAACAGGAAATATGACTTCTGCGCGAAATGGTCATACAGCATCTGTCTTAGCAAATGGATCAGTGTTAGTGGCAGGTGGATTCAAGGGTGGTATTTATTTGAACAATGTTGAACTATACAATCCATCGACAGGTACTTGGACACCAACAGGAAGTATGAGTTACGCACGAAGAGGTCACACCGCATTCGTCTTAGCAAGTGGATCAGTGTTAGTTATAGGTGGACAGAATAATGCTAGCCGTTTCTTGAGCGCTGCTGAATTATACAATCCATCAACAGGTACTTGGACACCAACAGGAAGTATGGGTTATAGACGTGCATTTCACACAATATCCGTCTTAACCAATGGTATAGTGTTAGTTGCAGGTGGACTGAGTAATGGTAGTAGTTTCTTGAACAGTGCTGAATTATATTAATGGGCATTTGTTATGAAATATTTTCATTCTATGAATTGACTCTTCAAAAATGTATGTTGTAAACCATTTCTTGATTCATTGCTATTGCTACTTCTGCTCATTTAACTCTAGATTGCACTATGACATTATTCTTCTTTTTAAAAATTCTTATACCACATTTTATTGCTTTATTTTATCATCATTTTTTTGTATTAATCATAAATCTACTTCTTTTATGTCAATTAGCGATTTCATATTATTTTATTGACGAGGATCATATATCTATAGATAAAATATAATTTACTATTCGAAATAAAAGTGATCTTCTTCGAAGCTTATTATCGACAATTGATAAAATGAAAAACTGTTATGAAAAGAAAGAATGGTTTTTTTCTGCACAAATCTTTTGAAGATTTCTGTATATTATAGTCAATATATGAGATGCACAGATTGCAATATCTATGTATTTTCTCATATTATCTTTAGTGAAACTTATGGAAATATATTAGAATATTATTGGAGGATAATATACAATGACTTTGATATTATTCGTATGATCAATCCCAAAGAAGAGAAAATTGTAAAATGTTGTGTAATATTTATTACCTTTAGTTCTATTACACCACTGATCATACATAATTTAATTAAGTAGAATATGGTCTTTTACTAATATTTCATATATAAAGGATATATATTTTAAAAATGAAGAAATCATTCAGAAGTCTACCTGTAATTGAAAATAATACAATTTTCTTCATTGGTTTTAAATCCAGTCCTCAAGAAAGGAATGATTTTAATAGTATTGACAGTCTGTTTTATTTTGCTGTGAGCAATGTTTACGTGATCGCTTGGTGGTTGGACGGCATATCCTGCATATGGAACTTTATTAACACAGGAAATATTTCAGAAAGTCCTAAAATAAATCATAATTTCAATTCTTTATATTGCACACTGTATCTATATTAACCACAGACCCGTGAAGTACTATTATCCGGAGCTTCGAGTTCAGGTATAACACACATTCCACGTTCTCTTGCATATCGTACTGGATTGTGAATATTATCAGCTGAGGATAAGCTTTGGAAACGTATGGAAATGATATTGCGTCAAGAAAATGCCAGCGAAATACATTCATTTTGTTCCCTGACATCGTATCAATAACTTTATAAAGATCCTGTATGCCATAATAGTGACGTGATGTATCGAGTAGTAAACCTCTGTGATTATATTTTGGATAATCAGTAATATTCCAGGTAGCATTTGGCCTGACAAAACATGATGAACAAGTGACCAGCGTACTATTTGAGAGAAAGTTTTCATGGCGTAAAAAGTACCATGGACGGTCTTGACTTCAATTACATTTCTTCGTACGAAATGAATGGAATCATCAACGAATAAGATACATCTGTTTCTGGATCGAGCTGTTCAGAAAAGAAATTATAGATGATGATGCTGTCGTCGACCAATTGTAAGGAATCATCGGATGGCTTTCTTTCAGAAAAATTACTTTTTGATAACGTTGAATACCTTTACTTAAAATAGAACTACTGTTTTTGATATCGAAGTATACATTGCTAGAGAGCTCAGTAGTTATATTACCACGCTGCCAAACCTGCGGAAGTGGTCAGATCCAAAGTTGTTGGATAGGATTATTAGCTGGAAGATCATCGACGCCATTGTCTTGCATTGATTTAGAATGAGGGATTCTAGTCGCCATGTTAGTACCGATGATAATGAAAAGTAAAATACTAGTAGTGACAACCATAACAATTAACACTTCTCTTTTATTCTCTTAATCATCAAATAGAGTTATGCAGAAAGAAGACAAAAATATCTCTCACTCTCTCTTTGTCAATAGACGTGTTACAACATACTCTTATCTAATGCTGTATTTATAAAACACTTGTGATAACAATTCTTGATTATGTATATGATAAAACGAATTGTTGTAAATTCCCATGTAAAAAAACATAAAGGAATCGGATTAAAATCGATCTGTCTATGGAAAATAAATTTTAATTATGAATACACACATTACAGTTTACGAACCGGCTCACATGAGCTGACGAACTGTTAGGATGAGTTCGATTCCTTAATAAGAACTGGTAAGAAAAGTGAACGGTTCTGAATTAGAATTCAACTATGCGTACCCCTAATCATAAGCCTTTCTCTTATAGAAAAGGGATTCAATACTCTATTTTATATTGCAATTCTGCCCGTTCACATCCTCACCTACCATAAAATTTAGATCGAAATCTCCCAGGAAAGGTTAAACAATAAAATGTTTAAGAAGATTTTTTTAATTTAAAATTGTTTACGAATATTTCCAAGAAGTTGCTCAAGATATTTCGGGTCTTTTCCAAGTAAATTGATGAGACGCTTGCGAGCCTTTTGAATAATACCATGCCACATCACTGCTAATAACCCAAAGCGAACTTCAAGCACAGCGATGACAATAATCGAGATGAGAACTTGTTGATCGATTTGATTATTTTCGTGAGAAAACTCATCAAGTGTCTTTCCAGTCAAGTTCTTAATAGCCTGTGAATCAAGATCCCAAAGACCATCAAAGTTTTGATTGTTGATTAAAAGTCGAACAATATCATGATCATTCGATGGCCATATTTCTTTTTCCATAGACTCGTCTTCTTTCTTCTTCTTCTTCTTGAGCATGGAGCCAGAGGGAACATTGTCCTGATCATCTTCATCCACGCGAAGGCCTTTTTGTTGAGAAATTCGTTTTTTAAGCGTGCTTGACCGAAGTTTATCTTTATACTCGGAACCATTACACATTATTTGTTGAGGTGTGCTTAATGATGTAGTATTGCGACTGCCAGAAGTGTTGGATAAAATCTTTCGATGTCGACAAGCGCCTCTAGCACCAAGTCCTAATCCGCCACGACCTCGACCCGTACCAAAAGATGCCTGCATGGATCTCTGTAGATGTTGATCATCAGCAGAAATTTGGATAGGTACTTCACGAAGAACCATGTTCGTATTATTTACATTTATTTGTTTTTCAACTCCGACAAATGCCGTATAAGGACTCAAAATATTATATTTCAATGATAATGCAATAATACGTTGTTTAGTTGTCTCTTCTGATGATGTTTCCATCGGTTCTTGAAATCGCAGTTGCTTCGAACCAATTTCCATTTTTTTCGTATTCGATGACGGTAACTTAGCATGTTGTAATTCGAGAATGAGCGCTTTAGCTGCCAAACGAGCGATTGTTTCGTTGTCACTCACAGATGGAATATGATCAACTTTGGCTACACCTAACGAACGATGATCACACTCGGATTGTAATTCGACAGATGAATTATGATCAAAAGGAATAGTTTTATCGTCGACCAGTGCGTAGATAATCAGACGATCGTTGGCATAGACTGGTGGTAGGTAAGTTGGCGCACTCTGAAATGAAACTCCAAGGTTCCATTTAGCGTGCACATTGGTAATACATGGTTGAAGTGCTTTTTGTAATTGTTCTCCAACGTATAGATCAACACTGGCATTTGGTGGAATGAAAACAAATCGACCATTGGTTGCACGAGCGAGACCTTTTACTAATGATCGACTTGGGGATTGTCCTAGGCCAAATGAAAATATGCGAGTCGATGTGGCCATTGAACGACATAGATCAAGTACTTCTGTTACGTTAGAAATTTCACCATCTGTCAAAAGAAATACTTGGCGAGCACAACCTTGACCAGGCGAATGTTGTGCAATCCATCGCATAGGTCCTAACTACGCATATATATATAAGAAGAGGCTACAGTTAAAAAGATAAAACTCACCAATTCAGTGCCACCGAGATCTGCTTGCAATCGTTCAATAAATTGTTCGGCTTGTTGTGCATTGGTTTCGTTATAAACTACCGTGTTCTCATTGAATAGAGTTTTGTATTCAGAGCCAAATCGAATGATATTGAAATGACAATCAACAGGTAAACTTTTGAGGAAGAGTAACATTGCTTGTCGAGCCAATCCAATTTTGCTTTCATCCTGCATCGATCCACTACAATCGACAACAAAAATAAATTCATTTGTTAAATCATTTTTTGATGCTTGATGACATTCTTCTTCGGTAGGAACGAATGCAGCCATTATTGCACCAGGTTCAACAGCCATAATAGTGCTACTTCGTTGACTGGAAAGTTCAATATTAATTAGGATATCTCGATCTAAATGAGTATTTTGTTGTGTAAATGTTACAATATAAGCATCTTGCTGAACAAGATCAATTTCAATTGGATGTGACGATGAGCTAACTCGAGTAATTTGTTCTGTTCGAGAGCCAAGCGTCTTTTCAATATGGCAACGAAAATCAATGGTATATGGACTCGACTGGACATATTTAGATGTAGTATTGGCTGGCGACGCAAGTCCGCCTTTGTCAGGATTATAACGTGGTGCAATTGTTGTGGGCACAACAAATCGAATTATTGATCCTTGAACAAGATTCAATTCTGTTATGTAACCAATAGTAATTGTACATTCTTGTGATGGTGGTAAAGCGCCGACATTAATGATAAAATTGTCTTGCGATTTTTCATCTTGTTCGAATAAATAAGCTCCATAACCATCTTGCAATGCATTTTTATATTCTTGTTGTGCTTCTTTCTTCTCTTTTAACTGAGCGCTAATTTCTCGATCATTAATTTGAACTTTGAATGTGTAGATTGCTGCTTGTTCTTCAATTGGAAAGCAATAGATCGCTTCAATTGGTGTTGCTTCGTCATTTCGAAATATTTGCGTAATCGTCACGTCAGCAGCGAATGCACGAATTTTTGATTCAACAAGCACTCGTTTCAAAGGCACATAATTTATTTGTTGTTGTGCAAGAACGACTGATGCTGAGAGGTCGTTTTTTATTCGAAGCATACCGATATGTATGTGTGCGTGTACACGTCGTTTCTTTATATTCTGTTCGGTTGCGTCAATGTTAAGAAATGACAGAAAACACCTATTACATCCATGTGATTCAAACAACGTACTGCTCTATTAGTATATGGAGAGGAATGAAAAAAAAAAAGAAAATGCTCCACGAGTAGTCACTGACTCACCAGGTCGCAAGAGAATGATAACATGATGGTTTATTCAGTTACACAATGTAGATAAAAAATATGCTTACGGACGTTCATTCCATCTTGTGGGTATCGGGTGAGTGTGAGGGAGAGAATATCTCTCTGTTTCATACCCACACCCTCACCCACTAAAAAAAGTGAGTACACTATTAGAATCGATTAGTTTGTCTTCTATTTTGAAGTTATAAGCTGTAGAATTGAAGTTCATCAGGTTCCTCTGTTCGTAAAACAAGACATTTGCTGTTGATTATAGCTGCTGATATAACTTTTTTCACATGTTTATCCGCAAGTGTTTCTTTGAGTTGTCCATTTGAATCTAGTAGATAGATATAATTTTCTGTATATATAGTTGCCAGATACTCGAATTGTCCGTTCAGAGGTAAAGGGATAAGACAACAATAATGGCCAGCGTCAATATAAGTTGATTGTTGTAACAGACTCATATCCTGAGGATTATATAAAGCAAACGAAAATGCACTCCAAACAACGCCTTCGGGATCATCTAGTATGACTCCAACATGAGTACCATCACTATTGAATTTGATTTGAGAAACATCTCGTATGGCAAACATACCTTCTAATTGCCAATTAGACAGATTATACTTCTCAATTTTTTCTCCTCGAGGACCTATGGCACACATAAATGTCTCTTCGTAACATGTACAACTTCGTACACCTCCAATAATCTTTTTAACTGCTTGTAACTGTTCTGTATTAATATCCAGCGCATAAAGATTTTTGCCTGAACCGTCCGAAATAAGAAACTGGTTTAAGTGTGATGACCAGCAACCAGCTTGAGCACTAAACCCTACTGGTATGATGATCTTTTCATTTCCTTGTTCATCAATTAACAATAAGCCGTTTGTGATATCGCAAAGTAAAAAGTTTTCATTAGCAGCTAATATTGCCATACGGTTTTCAATACTGATAGTCAATCGCGGTTGCTCTTTAAAACTATCAAAATTCAATTTATTTGATTGATTCAATACTTTCGAAGCCATATCTAAAGTAAACCTGTAATAAATAGTGATGTTATAATTATCTTTAGAACTACAGGAAAAACATAATTATGCACGCGGATAATAGAAGAAGAACGATAAATACAACAGATGAGGCTATAAACGAATACAAAAAGCGCACAATTGTATTCGCTTTTTATTACAATCATCGCTGCACTACAGACTTCCATCTTTCGTCTTAACGAGGAATGCATTAATAATTAGATGAAAAATCCAGTAAGCAATGAAGCGTTTTTCCCAGTGCTTACATATCAGACATAACTTGGATTAATATATAAAGAAGAAATGAAAAAAACACGTCCCAGGTCAATGATTCCGGTGACCGGATCCCGCGGGATCCTTCCGGAACCGTGGCCTTTTCCCGCATCTTTCCGCCGTTTCCGAGCAAGGATTCCACCGGAACCCGCCGGAAAAAGATACGGAAAATGGAAGCAGTATTCCCACCGGAAATCACCCGTACCGGAACCGAGCAAAACCTTAAAAATCCTGCCGCCGTAAAAAAACGGGACAGTCCCGTATCCCACACGGAAACACTCGGAAACACAACGGAACCCGTCGGAAACGTGTCGACCTGAGCCGTATCCCGGCGGGATATCGCCGTATCCAACAACCCTAAGTCAAATGCAATGCCAATAAATATATTCAGGAGATTTTTCGTCCCCAAACAAATTCTATTAATTCATATGATATCTCTTCGATTTACATGGATTTCGCCAAGATTTCACCAGATTTCAATGATATTTTCCTTGATTTCGTCGAGATTTCACTAGATTTCATTAGGATTCCGCCTGGATTTACATGGATTTCATTGACATTTTCCTTGATTTCGTCGAGATTTCACTAGATTTCATTAGGATTTCGCCTGGATTTACATGGATTTCATTGACATTTTCCTTGATTTCGCGTGATTGCCCGTAGAAATCTCCCAGAACTCACCCCACCGAAACACAACTGAAGGGCGAGAAAACACCCCTATTTATACTACTTACTTCTGCAGAACAAAACGGTGAATGATTAGCCGACAGATTGGAAATCTAAATCGGATTATTGGCATTCTTACGGAACTCAGGAGTTTCTAGGGAATAAGATGAATGTGAACTGAGTTTCAGTGGGTTTCGGCATGATTATGGGTATGTGGAATGACTATGATTTTAAGCCCATGGGCTCTGGATATCAGTAGGTTTCTATGGTATTCGGGTTGAATTTTACGGTCGTGGCTAATAGTTTTGAAGTATAGTTCATTGGGTTTTCCTGTAATTTGTAAAAAGAAGGGTGATAGTGTGGCATAAATGGTTCGGGATTTGGGTGTTGTTGAAAAACCGTTTATTGTCGAGGCATCGTGTGTTGTTATTTCGAATTGTTTTTCGATTTTCTAAAGTGTGGTGGTAGAGTTCCAGAGAATAGGTCATTGTAATTAAGTCGGTTCCCATCATCTAGTAGTTCGTTATCTGACTGCCTTGATTTGCGGGAGGACCATCTGGAAACGATGTGGTGAAGAAGCGGAAATTGGTTTGTGTGCCTGTATAGGTCTGCGTCAGTTCAAAGGTGAAAGGTCTAAAGGGAAAATGCTGAAAACGAAAAGTGTTTTTGGACGGTCTGGCCAGAGGGGTGAAGGTCAAAATTGAAAGGTTAAGAGCCAACCATGAAATAAAGATCGAACGCTGTTGTAGGACCGAACTAGCATTAAAATCATTTTTTGGAAAAAACGAACCTCAGCAAGTGATTGGTTGAAATTGGCTAACCAGACGGCGAGAGCGAAAATGTAGTTAAAATGGTGACCGTGTACCATGCTGAAAGACCAGATGTTATCTGTGACATCCAAAAGATTTCGGGTTAAAGGTCAGAGGCCAAGGGTGAAAAAACATTTTTTTTCAAAAACGCTCAACAGTTCATGAAACATGATTTGTGAGAGGTCTTGAGGCTCAAGGTTGGTAGAAGGGAACTCGGGGTCAAAGATCACGAAAGCATTTTTTCGAACTCTCACGAAGATTAAAAGAAATATCCATAGACATGACCATATGTGATAGAAACATCTCAAGGTTAAGGATCAGAGGTGAAGGGAACACTTTTCGAAATCTTTTGGAAAGCAAATTTGTGTCCTTTGGGAGGGGTATATTACTTAGATTTTGTAGAGACATCACATCACACGAGTTCCTGGAATATCCGTAGAACTATGGGAGAGAGGTGGCAATGTTCTGTTGATACCTTGGTTTCTTACTGGTACCCTCGATTCAAAGAGATTACATCTAATAATATAAAATTGATCGAATGTTCGGGGAATATGTGTTCTACATCTTGGAAGTTAAATTACATTCTACTAGGAGAAGTGTTTAAAAAAACTGTTTCGTTCTCACCTGCCACATTGATTCGAATCATGTGTTCACGATCCTAGCCATAAAGGGAGTATCCAAGAAGCTTTCTTTATAAGCTACGAGATTTGAAAATCGATATAAGAGATCTGTATAGCATTCTATAGATATAATTTTAACGAGTTCAAGACGTGATGACGATATATAATAATGAAACAAAATAGCTATTCTGTTGCTTTCAGACTTGTCTGCAAACGCATGGGCCAAGAATAAACTATGATCAGTTAACAATTTTGTTGGATCAGATCAGTTGCTAATCAATATACATGAGAACGATGAGCTGCTCCCGGTAACATATTCTGTTGCAGAAATGAGAAAATTCAAGCTAGTTTGGTTCTGAAAAATATAGGCAACTGTATGTTATTTTTCTCGAGTCATCGTTTTGTTGAAAAATATAGGCATGTTTAACAGTGGAAAGTTCAAGTTACCCGCTCTTAGGGAGTTACCATTTCATTTTGATGGTGACTTTTGTTTAGAAATGCATGCTAAATAAAGAAAAAGATAATGATCCCGAAATTAGCTCGTAAAATTTCCGATAAAGGAGGATCGCACCCGAGAAGTCAGGTTTATTGAGATATTTCTGCGTTTGTGGTGTGAGACGTAAATGGAGAATATTGTACGATGAGTTACTATTCCAGTCGAAGGTTAAGCGAGTCAATCTCGACGAGCGCTATTTATCTGGCAAGGTGTATATCGGCTGAATTTCAGCGGATTTCACCTGGATTGCATATAAGTTACATATGGATTTCATGTCGATTTGGCCTACTGTTAAAAAAGGCGGCACACTGATATCTAAAAGGTTGAAGATTTTCGTACCATTTTGAGAATCTTTTATGGTTGGAGCAGAATCTGGCTTTATTCAAAACTCTCTTCGATTTGTGTAAAACTCGTGCTAGTCCTCCAGAGAACAGCTGATTTTAGTCGCTTCACATTCCACTTTTTATTGATTCTATATTTAATTACTTATCCTTCTCTCTTACTTACCAGATCTACCCTTAGCATATATTTAACCGTATGTTTCTATACTGAATTGCCTATCTCTATCTAAGCGCGTTGTACGCTATCTACTTATATTCTTTATTATAATTTTATCGTAAAGAGAATTCTCCTTGGTCTATCTTTACTTTTACGGCGCATCTTATCTTTGAAAGCTTCTTTGACTAGTATAGGCATTGTTGTACGGTAAAATATGGTAACAGATCCCAGCATATCAGATTATAATTCGATTCGTGTGAACAAAGATAATATTAGCGAGAAATTGAAATCTTCTGAACCAAATTAGCATTGATTCGTCGAATTTCAGTTGATTACCATTTCCACTTTCCTACAGAAAAATCGAATTATGATTGGGGTATGATGGTCTGTAATGTCATCTCCCTGACAGCGCTTACATTCAGGCCTTTCAAAAATCGTAAGTTAACATTTTTTAATATATTCATAAATGTATAAACCAACTTGCTTTCAAATGACACGAAAATATACCGAGTTTCGTGTGTGCGGAATCATTTGGTTTTCTTATATGTTTTTTTTAATTGTCTAAAACCTTTTGATGGTTTATTGATAAATGAATGAAACCTTAAAAGGTTCTGAATCTATGCTGAAACCCAGAGATGGGCAAAATACTCGAAGTACTCGTACTCGTACTTGTACTCGATGATTTATCGTCTGGAATTTTAAATAAACATTTTACTAGATAATACTTATTCTTTTATCATTCACAATGAAAGCAGCGAATTATATCTTCTATAAGATGTCGATACCGATATGTATAGTGATCTACACGATATAAGTCATATAATGATCGCCATGTTCTATTTGTATTTTCCTCTTTTAATTTTCTTATTTATTTTCCATTGACTATTCTATATAAATATGTGGATTATTACTGTTGTTTGCGTAATATGAAAGTCTTTCTTTTCTTTCTTCGGTTTCCTTCAAACAAACAAATCCATTTGAATAATTCTCTATTTATTCTCCTCCTGCTGGTGTTATTTGGAACGTATTAATTTTCTCATTATTGATTTTTCTTCTGTTAATTTATTAATAATGGCTACGAATTCTTCTGCATTTATCAACACAGCTGATCCTGATGATATTTCGATCGAGGACAATTCAAATTATCCATCAATCATCAAAGAATTTTTCTCGTATCTGAAACATAATATAGAGAAAAATCGATGGTCATCGAAATGTAGATTTTGTCCTTTGATCATCACTGATACTTATAAAACAACTTCAAATTTTGTGAAGCATGTGAAAAATAAACATCAATCCCTCTATGATGAATGGAAAAATAAAAATGCTGAATCTTCAAAAGATAAAAACCAACCGAAAATAAACCATGTATTTAGTCCTGATAGAGAAAAATGTAAGTATGTTTGTCGTTTTAAAAATGTATAAAACCTATTAACTTTAGATTCGACGAACAACATACGACAACAACAGCTTACCAATAGCATTATTCAAAATTTAATAATAAATATGGCTCTTCCATTATCAATTGTCAATCATGTGTCGTTTAACAATTTCATGAAGAATGTTGATCCAAAGTATAAACCTATTCACAGACGTGATCTTACTCGTTCACATATACCTGTTTTACATAAGAAATGTATATCTAAATTACAAGCAATTTGTTCTCGTTCAAATCATGTAAGCCTTACTCTCGATGTTTGGAGTGATCGTCGGATGCGATCGTATTTTGGTATCACTATGCATACTATTATTGAAGATAAACATCAATCATTTTTACTTTCATTTGAACGATTACAAGGACAACATACAACCGATAAACTTTCAACAGAATTCGATCGTGTCGTACAACTTTATAATTTAAATAATAATATTGTTCGTTTAATTACTGACAATGCCAGTAACAATTTAGCTGCATTTGACAACATTGTTTTACCCGGGTTTGATGATTAGTTTGAAGAAGTATCAAATAATGAAGTTCAATCTGATTCATCAGATGAAACATCTGATAATTCTTCACTTGATGAAAGTAAACCATTGCAAACGTATGAAGTCAATGATTCTATTTATCAGACCACGTTAACTTCAGCAACTGAAGATGAATGTCTACGTTTACCATGTTTTTTGTCATTGTCTTCAATTGGTGATCAATGATGGTATAAAAGCAAGTGGTATGGCATTATCTTTACTCAAGAAGGTAGCTAATTTAGCTAAATTTGCTCATTCAAGTGTAATATTTGCTGAACGATTAGAAAGTATAAAATATAGTATTCCAAAAGCCAATCGAACTAGATGGAATAGTCAATTTCAAACAGTGAAAAACGTTATCAATATTCCATGTTCAACACTTAATTCTATTTTAACTGATTTGAAGAAAAATGATCTTATTCTTACTAGTAAAGATAGGAAAGTTTTAGAAGAATTCGTATCTTTGTTTGAATTATTTCATCAGGCTACTGTATTAACGCAAGGTCAATCATATACAACTATTAGCCTGGTTGCACCTACTGTACTTAGTATACTTTATGATCTGGAACGTGAACTTCATTCTTCTTCTTCTTTCACTCTTATTTCACTATGCAAAACTCTTATTTCATCAATTAAAGCTAGATTTAGTGGCTTACTATGTCATTTTGAAATTGATGTACCTTTTGACTCATATTGTATGTCGGAACGTTTTTCTGATGTGATTTTTCTTATTTCTCCACTTCTTGATGCACGTTTTAAACTCTTGTGGCTTAATAGCCTTGATACAGTTGTGAAAATGCGTATCCTTGAAAAAATTCGTGATGCATTTGTTCGTTTTTTTTCTAAATTAATTATTTCTACGTCGCGAAATACAGGAGCTGACTTGGCAAATGCAGCTGAACCAAGTGATGCCAATGTAGCAGAAAAAATCAATGATGGATTAATCAAAAGAAAATGTCTTTTCCCTTATTTCAATGAAACTAAAATAGTTTCTAGTAATGATAAAACCAAAATTTTAACCGAATTAGATGCTTATTTGTGTGAAGAAAGTTATCAAGAAAATCTACTTTTTATGAAAAAATATTTGTATCCATGCTTATATCAAATGGGGTCTTCAGTATCTGACTGTACCGGCAACATCAACACCTATAGAACGTGTTTTCTCACAAAGTGGATATATTATGCGAGCACATCGAGCTAAATTAACATCTAAGAATGTATGTTTACTAACTTGTCTTAAATGTAATTCATTTCTACTTTGATTCATTCACTTGAAGTTTAATAGTAAATAAATCTATGAAAAAATCTTTTAGTATTCTCTTCGGCGATATTTTACTTCTACTTACTCATCAAACAAACAATTATTTAAAACTACAAAACTATTTCTTACTAAATATTATAAATTTGTCGTTGTATCTAATGAAATAGTGTTCGCATTGAGGAAGGTGGTCCTGATATTTATACTGCATCCAAAGTACTCGTACTCGAAAAAACTTCGTTCTTGCCCATCTCTGCTGAAACCTTAAATGGTTCTCTATAACGCGCTTTTTTTACAGAGTAGCCTTCAGCAGGTTTCACCAAGACCAACTATCGATCCAATCACCTATATGATTTTGAACTAAAACAAATGAAAACTACACTAACATATATCACTGAATACTCAGAACAACACTCTTATTTGTACCACTTAGTGTCGCAGAACAAAACGGTGAATCATTAGCTAAGAAATTAGAAACCTAAATCTGATTTACGGTATTTCTACTCAACTCAGGAGTTCCTCTCTAACAAGCTCGATTTCGACTGAACTTCACATAGATTTCGCTTGGATTTCACTTGATCCTTTATGAGTTGAATACGATTTCATATAAATATGATGTGAATTTCTGCAATGCACAAGGAAGCTCTTGTAGGTTCTGTTGTGATTTGGAGCGATTCTTCACAGCTCTCCGTAGTTGCGAATGTCTTGTCTTAATCATTTCAGTATTCACGGACATTTAAGAGATTTTGAGTAGGTTCGAACTTCAAGCGTTGGTAAATGATCATCATTGAATTACTGTGAGGCTAGCACGATGAAATGGTGTGTTGCCTAAACACTTTTTCACTAAATAAGTCCCGCCCTTGAAACCTACACCATTCGACTCAGAATTTATTTCTGCATCGAATGGTCATGTTTTTATTCATGAGATAAGCTTTGGAAAAAATTTTATCTACTTACATCTTAATTGTTTTTCTATATGAGAGACAAAATTTAAAATAGAATTTTTCTCGAAGTTCGTTACGTGAATATAGACATCACCATCGATGCAGAATTAAATTCTGAGTCGAATGGCGCAGTTTTCATGGACGAGGCTTATTTCGTAAAAGCGGTTTTAGTTCACACATGGCTCCGTCGTGCTAGCTCCACAGTGATCATCACTGGACAGTTTTGGCGTTCCTTTTAGGTTAATTTGTAGCATTGCAGTGGAGAACGTTTACTCGTGAGAGACTGTACGGATTTTTATTAGTATTTAATGTTTTATATTGATTTTGGATTAATGCAAAAAAATCCTGCGTTTCACCACTGGATGTGTGCTGAAATCAGTGAACTTCTTAAACAACATAGAAAATTCCTCAAACATGAAGAAATCACCTTGTTCTAGTTTAAATATTTAGAAAAATACAGATCGACTAA